>VYZQ01063166.1:7974-46640 GCA_013400655.1 Mystacornis crossleyi
CATTGAGGCCATGAGAAGACTGTTCTTGTGCAGAAGCTCCATAGGATGAGCAAAAGAGACTCCTCTCCCTAAGTGAACTGGTGAAAGACTATTTAGAGTGGTAAACTGACTGAAATAATCCCAAATTTGGGTCTTTATACTGTAAGTGGAAGGAGGGAAGAGGATGGGGGGAGAAGTGTTCTGAAGGTTTATACTGACCAAGATCATAGTCTGTTACCCTTTGTGTGAGTTGGGTAAAAAGGGGGAGGTACTGAAGGCAAAAGGGGGTTTTTGCTTTAATTCCTGGTTATTCCTTTTTACTTTTTAGTTCTATTAATAAACTTCTTTATAGTCTTTAAAGTTTGGTGCCTGCTTTGCATTCCTCCCTAGTCTTACCTCACAGAAGGTAAAGAATGCGAACAAACCCACTACAGTATGTAAAATTCCTAGCTGTTAATTTTCTCTCAGGGAAAATAAATGCAAAAATCAACACAAATCTTGCTTATGAAAACAATGAGAAAACATGACAACAATAAATAGTCATACAGAAGTTTTTAATGCTTGATTAAATCATCACAGTAATGAGAATTTTTACTGTAATGATATGCAGTTCTACCACATTATTATAAATAAAAACATTAAGATCAATATTAAATACAGCTCTAGGCAACATCACAGATTAACAAAGAATGCATTCTTCATGAACCAGTATCTGAATGATTTAAAAAATAAAAAAATGCTGACACTTTCCCCCTTCCATCCACTACCTTTTTTTTTTTTTTTTTAAATTAGTAACTTGAGTAAGGCGCTGCAAGTTTCACGTTAGAAATTTTTTCTTGCACAGCACAGGCACACATAATTCATTACCAGAACCTCTACTATATGTTTACCAGAAGACATTTTAAATGTCAACAGGGAAAGCTTAGCAGGTTAGGAGTAAACAGAGATGCATAATTTTATGTGCAGCACTCAGGTTCCACACAGAAATGAAACACAGCAGGAGTGTGGACTGTATTTTAATTCAGACAGCACAGTCTGTAGAATTAGGTGCAAGTTAATACAGTACACACAGCAGTGTTTTACAATAACATCAGACACGGCAGAGATTTCAAACTAATTTAAAGTGATTTTTTTATGCGTAGGGAGTTTGTATTCTTCCACTGTAGAAAAAAAAAATCAGACAACAGAAATCAGTGTCACAACTTCCAGAGCTGCCTTCTGTAAATGGGCCAAATCCTACTCTTTATGAAGCTTCTTCTTCTTCAGCCTTATGTAATGTAACAGAGCAAATTTTTAACCACTAGCACTGACTTCACACGGAAGAGTACAGCTGGTTCTTGCCACGCTCCCATTTTTACATAGCTCAAGTCCCTCTTGCATTTCCAAACCTTTTTTTAATACAGGGCCTGATCCCTGTGATCCCCCTGGCACATTTCACTTTCTACTGGTTCCAGTTGCTGCTAGAGATGAGATGATAAAATGTAGATGGCAATTTTTTACTCAGAAAAATCAGTTAAAACTCAACAGAGCACTTACTTAAGCACAGCCATTTTTGTGCGGCTCACCAACAGTGCCAGAATTTTGGTTCATCGTGTTATTTGAATTGTGTACTTTGTGAATAAAGATGTTTGAGGTAACTGTGATGAATGCCTTAGAGATATTTAAGATTATTATGTTAGACTTTCAGTGTTTATATTCTTGCAATTTTTGCGGTCTTGTGAGCATAATTGTTAAAAGAAAGAAATTTTATCCAACCCCATATCACAAAACATGATTTTTGTCAGACAGATTCCTTAATTTTTTTCCTCCCTCATTTAGGCTTGTAGCATATTGTCATTTTTACTCTGCATGCAGTTCTGGTGGTGGTCTGATAAAATGAATAGGAAACAAAACAATGTACTGTAAAGAAGTTAGGGATCTGTCAGTTCACCTCCAAGTGTGTGTGTGTGTTGCTGCTGCATTTCAATGTCCTGCCAAAGATTCAAGTACTGGATTCAATTCTGCCCTGCTGTTCAGGTGTGACTACATATAATTTACACCTCTATATACTTGGAAGAAAAGAGAGTCAAAAGCAATCTAATAGTTGCTTTCTCCTATTACGTTTAAAACCCTGCAGGTTTTTTTAAATAAAACCTTACTATTACTGTTCCAGTTATCTGCTAGTAAAGAAAAAAGGAAATCCAAGGTAACGGCAGTGAAAGTTAGATTTGAAAATGATCTCGTATGTATGTTGGATCATAAAGAAGCCATTTTCTTGAAACCCTTCATCTAGTTGTAAACATTTTCTAATCCTCCATTACTTACAGAGGATTATGAATTATTCTATAAAATCACATTAAAAAGGTAATTAGTTATGTGAGATATTAACTGATTCATATTTAATAGATTTTTTAAATCCATACAAATATAAATAAAGAATGGTAAAACTTCAAGAAAAATAATATACATTTAGTGCAAATTATGAGTTACATTTCTTCCTACCATGTCAGCAGTGGAACGTCTTTTGTGGAGAAGAAAAAATAAAAATGACCATTCTCAAATTTTACAGGGGGGGGGGAAAGATCTCCAGTGTTGTAGCATGCATTTTTTTACCAGATACACGTATACAGAATTGTTCCAGCTCTTAAACTAGTAGAATAGCAGTATTTTTCCTTATACTGCACAACATTGGTATATATCATAGTGTTTTCAATAATACAAAAATTGCATAAGACCAGGTCACATTATTGATATTTTCTGCAGCAAAACCAGTATTTTTCTTTGAAATACTGGTTTCATCTGGTTTTAGTTTTCTCATATCACGACAGCACACAGGTTGAAAGAAGTCTTGTGTGGTTCTTGCAAAGTATTACCTGCTCAATCTGGTTTTGTTGCAGTGGATCTGCACTGCCCCAAGCATTTCATGATGTACGAACTTACACATTTAATGGCACAAGAAAAACCTCCCTTCTTGTGATCACACCTCAGTAACTCACAGTACATCTCAATATGAGAAACAACTGCTTCAAAAGGGCACACCAATTTAAAAGAGGCTTTGTTACGGCTCAGGAGAGAGAGAAATAAAGCTCTTCTGGAATGTAGAAAGGTGACGAGGAATAGTTAATACGTTTCATGAGTTAACACAACAGTTTTCAATGGTAAGAAGGGCAAGACCTTTCAGTCTCCACAAGATGGCTCAATTCAGAACGATCCCTCCAGAAACAGGGATTAATAACACATCTCTTCAATGCTGAAGTACCAGGCTGGGCTGGAGAATGGCACCACTTTTCACGGCTCACCCACTGCACTATCATGGCAGACCTGGTGTCTCGGGACGCATCCAGTGCAGAGTAGCAGCTCTCCCTTCCCACACTCCCATCAGCCTTCCTCCTCGCCACATGCTCCCCCAGACTGACTCCTGATTGCCAGCAGCACTGTTATATAAAAACCCAGCTCTCATCTCTGATTTTAGAAGTTTTCCCCAGACTAAAGTGTTGTGCTATTCAACAAATGAACCTCCTCTTCCGTTTCCTCTCTCTCCTCAGCTATGGGTTTCAGTTGAACATTATGGAGGCGGGGTCTTGGTTTGCCGTCTGGGCCATATGACGGAGGATATCTTTTTTTGTTATAATGCCAAGGAGGCGCCTGAAAAGGATAAATGGAAGATTAATATTAATCCAAGCAGGAAAATAGTGACGTGGAACAAATCTGTAGCCAAGTCCTTTTTGTTGACAGGAATAGAGCAGAAGTAAACAGCCCGATTTTCTTATTTAAACAGAAATATTTTATTTATCAAAATGTTGAGGAACCACCAGTTTGATAAAACACAGCAACGCTGAGACACTGTATCAGATGGTCTCTGACAGCTGTAGTCCATTTTAATGAAATACAAGTCATACAAGTAGAGCCCATTACAATTTTTATTTAACTTTTTGTTTCTACAAAAATCAAATTTTGATTAGCATATGCCAACAAAAAAGTAACAAAGAGGGACAAAGAAAAGAGAGGTATGAAAAAGAAGTGATACTGATCCCATTTCATAAGGGAGGTATGTTCCAACCTAGCCATCAGAAGTGATGTACTGCTTGATGGCCCCAAATCAAGCAAATCAAACTCCCCTTCCCTCCTTTTTTAAACCAGAAGGATCTTTCCAGTCTGACACATTGGCTCAGATTGAATGTATTCCTAGGAGCACACTCTACCGGCCATGAAACTTTTGTATAATAAACAACAGTTCATTAGTTTTTGGAGTTCATGGCTTTAGAAAAAAATAAACTGTGACTAGTAAAAGAAAATTTTCATCTTCCAATTTAAATACTGTGCTCTTATGACAGGGTCTTTTAAAACTATAACTGTAAAACATCAAATAGAGTGAGACCGTCCAAAAAGATAATATCACCAGAGAAGCAAAGAGCAGAATGAATGAGCTGCTGCCCTTATTATTCTGGTTAGTACATTTCAATTTGTCTTATTAAAGGACGCATGAAATACTTGTGAAATATTAGCATAAAATGAGAACATAATTAGCATATTTTGCACATATGCAGCTAAACATGGTGGGTATGTTTAGGACACATATAACTAGCAACCTATGTCCAAATTAACACAAAGTCTACCACCTATCTAAGGGGTTAGTTCACAACATCATGGTTAAAACCATATCTAGATTCTGAAGTCAACAGTCAACATAGTAGCAGGCCACTTGGTGGCCAAGGGTATCACTGCACATTTTGTAAAGGAGTAACTGCTGTAGGTAACAGCAGCAGAATCACAGGACTCTACATAAAATCACAGGACTTTACTAAAAAATAAGAATATTTTTAAAAATCATGTTGATGAAGGGGGATTACAGGGAAGATCTAACGAAGCAATTATAACATGCTTGTCTTTGCTTCTCAAAAGATGTGATACTTTGCTATTTAACAGCTATTTAAAGCTGTCCAAATCAGAAAAAGAAACGGGCATATACGAAAATCTTAATTTGCATTAGGCAGGGAAAAAGTATTCCTAGCTGTGTGCCTTCCCACCTGGGGAATTCAAGAGATCAACCAGCTGGATCTATGTGATCTCAACAACACAAGTATCAGGACGTTTACTGTTTACTTTCCTTTAATGTTGTGACTAACAGTATGTTCACATTTACAGCTTCATTTCTACAAAAGGATTTTGCACATGTTGTTTTACGGTTTAATACAAATTTTGAGCATAAGAAGATTTCATTGTTCAGCCGATGTCGTAAAAGCCCTGAACAGTTCACAAGTTTCATGCTTCCTGACTTCTAATGTGTCTAATTATGAGATCTGATATATCTAATCACCAAGGGTTCGACGTGCTGCTTTAGTTGCTCGAGATGCTCTAATATGTTCTTCTTTGTGATGATCCCCAAGACAATCCTGCAACAGATTATGTTATGCTAATAACTGTGTATGAAATCAAATTAAAAAAAAAGTTCTAATCATAATGAAAAAGGATTAGAGCAAACTAAAAAAAAAGAAAAAAGAGAAAGAAAAAGAAAGAAAAAGAATGGTTGCAGGAAAGCCAATGAGATAATTAAATTAAAATCGATTTGAAAGTCAGTACCCTTTCCCAGATTTTGCTTTTTTTCCTTTTTCTCCCCAAATGCTGAACACAACTGGCTCTTTGACCACCCCAGAGTAGTATGTTTCTTGTATCAGGTACACATCAGGATAGCAAACTTTATCCCTTCTCCCTAAATTCACATATTTTGGGGCTTTAAATGTACTGAAACTAAAATCGATTTTATATTTCCTTTGTTTAATAGTTATTTCTCCTCACACTTACAGATAATTGTTAACATTTTAACAAGCCACAGCAGATGGAGAAAGTAATAACTGTAAAGTCATAGCGCGTTGCCCTACAGAGCTAGGTTATCTGGTGTCCTTAGAAACAGACAAATTCAGACAAATTTCTCATTCATGACAGGACAAATAAGGAGCAACTCCCTGCAATGGATATTCTGGTACAAATTTGAAGGAGTGAAGCTCAGTTTTCTCTCTGTCATCTGCACCAATTTCTGCACAACCCAGTCGGGACTGGAACCAGTATATTGACATGAGTCTTTAAATGGGTATATTCAGTTTGCAGGATATTTGCCAGCTGAAATATAAAGTAGTCCGTGATGGCCACAAGGCTATATGCCACGGCTAAATGGCATATAGATACCACCAGTACTAGTATTTATGATCTGCTCTTCTTGTAATGGACAGTGTGCTTGTGGACTGTCACAAATTTGTAAACTGAAGTAGGATAAAATAAAAATTAAAGCCATCCATACTTCCTGGTACTTTATCATAAAATAGTTAAAAATTTATAGTAGAGCTTGACATAGCTTTGCATGATCAAGCCTTCTTTAGAGAAGATTTTAGTATCAACATCAGTGTTTGAGCACTAAACGACAAAAGAAACTACGAAAAAAATTATCATAGTAAATATTTTTCAGTTCTATCGATTCCAATTTCCCTACCCAAAAGAAGAATGCCCGCACTAACTTCTAGGTGTCAGATCATGATGTCCTTTCCCTACCAGAAAAAGGCTTCTGGAAACACTATTTGTCATTCCATACAGAGATGCACTGAAGAAGGAAAAAAAAAAAAAAATGGCAGGAGAACATTTAAAATAAATTTGTTTTAAAATACATCTGGAAAAAAACCCAACTTGGAAACCAATGCAATATTTAAACATTCGCCACATATAGCAGCAGTCCTTTTGCCCACAGAAAAACTAAGAAAGTTCCGGTCATTCCAGATTTCTTGTCCCAAGGACATTGATCAATCCTAAACAGGTGCATGAGCAGACAACATTTCACTCCCCAGGTGCCTTAAAAGACATGCTAAAGGGAAAGCAGGATACTATGGTAGGAGCTGCGATGTTGCATGTCAAGTGTTTAATGCAAGAGATACAGTAAAGCAGAATGTTAAAGGAACAGCCGCACAGAAAAAGATCATGATAAAAAACAAGGAGCAGTTTAGATAAGAGGCAATTACAATGAACATTTAGTTTCCATGCCTGGGGCTGATTTATTTAATAGATAATCACAGGAAAACTCCCAACAGTCTCATTTACAAACATTCTAAATCTTAAAATTACTTTCCTGAAATACTTTGAATTGTAGAAACAAAAGTTGCAGATTGAAGTTCCAGAACTAGCAGCAGTTTAGTTGTTAGGACTTCAAAAAACAAAAGCTTGGTGGTAATCGCCATCACTAGACTCCAGAAGAAGTGATACTGACTGGATAATTTTCTCCTTTACTCTTTATGAACCCAGTATTTGTATATGTTCAGTAACTGCTGATACATTGCATGTTGCCAGAACATAGATAAGAACGAGGAAATACAGGCCTTAGACTGTGCAGCGCACAAGCCTAAATTTCTGCGAGACAAGTTGTGTCTCCTCCACAAGCAAGTTGCACAGACCAAACTTGCTGAATGGCAGCTAAATTTTAACAGAACATCATACAATGACTGAAATCATCTGCCTGCATACCTGGAATACAAGGAAGGAGTAAGAATTTCAGAGAGGTGGTACAGCACAGCACCTTCTTAATGAACAGCTGGGGTCCTCAGTTGCAATACCAAACTTACGGGTTCAAATACCATGATCCTGGTGTGTATCCTGGTTCAAATACTCTGATCCTGGAAGTGAAAATTACTGTATCTAATGAAACACACAGCACTGCTGTCACTTTACTCACCCGTTGTGTGTTACAAGGCACTGCCTCAGACCCAGCTTCCGGAAAATATCCACCACTATTTCCATTGGTGTGTGGTCTGTCACGGTGAAAGGGCTCATATCAAGTATGCTTCTGAGCTTCAAAGGTCGAGGGCTTTCTGCTGGAAGCGATGGGGTATGCTGGGCAAAACATACCCTGGAACTGCCAACAATCCCTTCCTGCTTCTTTCTAGCACTTTCTTTAAGAGAGACAGGGAAGGGGGGAAAACAGCAGAGGAGGAAGAATTTACATTCTTGGAGTAAGATGCTTGTGCAGATATACAGCTCAATCAACACTACTAGACTCTCACATATGTTTCCATAGCCACTGCTTTATCCCCAGGAAGTGGTTGTGCAGAAATCACAAAAGCCATCTACCATTCAGCTTTAGTCATTATTCAACTAATTTTCTCACTCCAATAAGTTACTTTTATTTACTATAAAGAGGTGGAAAGGCTAAAAAAAGTAACATGCAGGAAGCATATACTCAGCTCCTGAAGAAACTGCCAGGGAAAAGCCAGTCTCTTCGACAGCTCCCTGAACCTTTTCTTAATATCCAACTCAAACCTCCCTCAGCACAACTTCAGGCGATTTCCTCAGGTCTTGTCATTGGTCACCACAGAGAAGTGATCTGTCCCTGCCCCTCCTCTTCCCCTCATAAGGCAGTTCTAACTGCAATGAGGTCTCCCCTCAGTCTTCTCTTCCCCAGGCTGAACAGACCAAGTGACCTCAGCTGCTCCTCATACAGCTTCCCCTCAAGGCCCTTCACCATCCTTGTGGCCCTCCTTTGGATGATCTCTAATGGCTTCATAACTCTCTGATAATCCGGCACCCAAAAGTGCCCCCAGGACTCAAGGTGAGGCCGCCCCAGAGCAGAGCAGAGTGGGACAGTCCCGTCCCTTGCCCGGCTGGCGATGCAGTGCTTGATGCCCCCCAGGACATGGCTGGCCCTCCTGGCTGCCAGGGCTCAATGACTCTTAAGACAGACACAACCTGAGACTAAGCAACTTTCACTGTATAATCTCAGCAGCTGAAATGAGTCTTACCTGTGAAAGTGTATTCTAAGAAGAATGTTCTGCTATTCCCTCATTTGCTCAAGTAAATGCAAACTTAAACCAGTACAGTGTTGGTGACAATTTCGAAGTTTTGGACATTCATATACGTCCTACATAATGTAATACCACAGCATACACAGTCATAAGACCACAGGCAAAAATCTGACTGAAGTTAACAGTGTTATGTTCACAAAACATGTTTTAAAAAAGGTTCAGGAGACTTCCGTCCCTTTCTCAAGTGTCTTTGTTTAAGAGATATGTATCAAAAACTCCCAGTAGTTTCAGATGCAACTTCCATCACTTATTTCATGCACTAAATGTTACAGTTTTGTAATATTTTCTTACAAAACAGTGTGTTTCTTCCTTTGGTTATGACAGCAGCCTCAAAATCCACAGAATTTTTCTTGCCAGTGCACAAAGCATTGTCACAAGTATCACACGAGCACTAATACTCACCCAGAAAGAGATGGCCCAAACAGGGCTTGTGTGCTCATGTGCCCAGGGACAGAATTCCCATTACACAAGCAGATTGAAAAATATAAACCTAAAATAATTAATACTGCACTTATCTCTCCATAATACAACCTTGGCGGTTATAACAAAAGTAAATAACACACTGTCAGAAAGAAATAGGATATACATTTAAAAATTACTTGGACGGTAATTCTCACAGAATACTGCTGGTCTAAAATGGGAATTACTCAGTTTTGAAGAAGAGTGTTAGTATAGCATTATTTGAGGAACTGAGATACTATCAAAAGCCTCAAAAAACTAAAAAATACCAGATTAGATAATGTTTTGACCTACTTGAGTATGACAACTTTCGTTTTTACAACACAGAGATGAGGATTTTCTTCATTTCAGAGCCTGCTACTGAAGATATATTATCATATACTTAAATCAACCTGGAGTCTAGAAACATACAGAGTAAGTTCTATTTTAAATACAAAATAATATAAAACAATTTAAATTGGCATATATAATAATACAATACTGGAAGTTCATTACCTATTGCAATAGTTAAATCTCTTCTTAGAGCAAAGCCCACCAGTCTCTGTGATTCTTTTGACATAATAACAGGAAAACCATTATAGCTGGTTTCGTTGATCAAGTTTTCTATGTCTTCGACAGTCATATTATCCTGGGTCAGAACTGCTAAAGGTGGGTCGCTTCTCCGAGGTCTCATCACATCAGCAGCCAGTGTTGTGTGAGTGAACTCTTCCTTTGCATCCAAGAAAGGATATCCATTCAGTCGGATGTGTGCTTCATAGATGCCTTCCCTACCAAAAGCATCTCCTACCCACTTACTGGTCATCACTGCAGCCATTAGGGGCACAATATATTCCAGCCCTCCTGTTAGCTCAAAGACAATAACTACCAGGGACACAGTCATCCTTGTCACACCACCTGCAAGGGAAATGGTAGCCAGTTACATTCCAGTATCAGATAATAATGATTTTAGAAGTTTCTGCCTTCCTGTTGAGAACTACAAACGTAACTCTGACATGAAAGGTCATCTGACAAACACCCTTCTGCATAATACCGACAGAAGACAGAGAAAATTAACACAAAACTTCTAGAAGTGAAAAAGAGAGTTTCAGGGCAAATTCATAAAAAGGGAGGTAATAAAGGCAATTGGAAAATATGTGCAGTTATTTAATGTAAACTAAGAATAAAACTGTGTGTATCTCCATACGACATCATGGTATGGAGAGTACTGTGAAATGCAAGGAAATCCAGCAGATAAGAATCTGAAAAAAGAATGGAACTAATGCAAAGAAGTCACAGGTAGCAAATCAACAGCTATGTTGTCCAAAGGATTAGGAATTTAATGCTGTTGGTTAATCATAAAAGCTGAAGAGAATTATGAGCTGATGAAAAGAAATCTCTTTCTTAGACAACAGAAGACAGGGATTATATTTATCTTTTGTTACTATTTAAAACCATTTTTTTCTGCTAAGGTTTCTGATGTCGTATCTTCATTCAATAAAAGAATATGAACTGTCTTTCAATGCATTCAAGAGTGATTCAATTTGAACTATTAAAAACCAGAACAACCTCTCCAAAACCTAAACTTGTATGACTAGTTTGATAGCCCAAATGCACTTTTCCTTAAAGAAAAGATCTACTTCTTGCAGAATCTGTACTAACAGCTTTAAGTTTAATTTCTAAGGCCACCACAAGTTATAAGCGAGGACAAGTTTAAGTGCCCAGCTTAAGCCTCTTTCCATGAAGCTGATTTTCAACAATTAGATTTTTTAAAAATACCTTACACGTTTTTAGAAGTTTTGTTTGAATTTCAAGTACAATTTTTGCAATTCATGTAGGTGTGGCAGCTGATCACATCACTTCCTTCTAATAATTTTAACTGTACTTGACACTGTAAATGCTCTACTTCATACATTTCAAGGAACTGAATTTTCTGACCAAAGTAGTAATGACATCTCTTGATACCAAAAAGAGAAAGTAATCACTACTACTTTAATTTTTCTATTTCTCATCAATTTAGATTTCACATTATTCCTCAGATCACAAGGATCTAAGGGTCTTGTGTAGAGACGTGAATGTTATTATTCTGGAGGGAAATCCATATAAAGAAGTGTTCCAAAACTGCATAAGTTTTTATCTTCTTTTAATTTTTAATAATTATTTTGATATATGAAGAAATCAGATACTTATTTGTTATATTTTATTTACCTAAGCATGCAGCAGCACCAACCATGGCATAAAGACCAGGTGTAATACAGTCAGCTCCAACTTCACACCACTCCTTGAAAATGAACCAGTCATGATGGTAGTAAGCCAGCTGCTCCACTGCAATTCCTACAATCCTTCCTGCTATTGCTCCAATTGCCATACTAGGTATGAACAACCCAGATGGAACCTGCAACAAAAACAGAACTGTTGTCATGCTGCTGGGAACATACTTGACACATCACTTAACAAGTGATTTTTTTTTTTTCCCCCTAAAAGAGATGCAAATGCTCAAACTGTCAACTTAAAACCATGTAAAGTGACTTTGGAAGGTTAGTAGAACTTAACAGAATGCTATTGATATCTCTGATTGACCTGACTAGCAGAAACCATTTCATAAGCATGTTTGTTTATATCTTCCTGTATTTAAGAGAACATCTACCACCAATACAGGACCATGAACTAGACTCAGTGCCAAGAGCACAATTCTTACCCATGTGCATCTCCAGTGTGAGCTGTGCTACTCATATTGAAAAGTGTTCCTTACGATTTCCTGTCTCCCTTATTCCTTTACGTTCCTCAGAGTAAACATTCATTTACTAAACAGGACTGCCTTCCTAAACTGCTTCCTGATGCTGCTATAAATTAGATGGCTAACTGAACAGGTGATTTTTAAAAGAGGTTTTGTACTACTATTGCCATTTCCTATCCTAATGAGTGTATATAGAATGCTAAACACACTACGAGAGAAAAAGGCAAGATAATCCCCACTGCAAAAAGTAGGTAACACAATAGGTTAAAAAAAAAAAAAAAGAAGCTCCTGCTGTCATTTTAGTTACTTAAAATGTTTTTCTGCTACTAACTAAAGCCTAGTCACACAACCATGGCTTAGTAAAATATTATTGCAAACTTGCTTTTATCAGCAGTTTCATATAAAGTAACTGTTGTAAATCTTTTCTTCTTCTTATGAAGCTAATTGTTCCAAAAAACATACTGGTACCTAAATGTCTCATTAAACTGTAAATGCCTGCTGCTTCTCCTCACAGCAGTTGTTAACATCAAAATATTTTATACAGTGACTGAGGTACACGTGACTACAAATAAGGAGCAGAATTTTTACATTTGTCTAAATGCACCTCAACCCATCTTGTCGAAATAACATCATAAAAAATTGCGCTCCTGGCATAACAGGATACATCATGTAATTTTTCTTGTACTGTACAGTTGTGAAATTTAAGTATTGTGCAATTTTAAACTAGAGATTTTTGCTGTGGTATTCAATAGCTGGTGCAGAACTGTATTTCAGAATTGTTGTTGTTCTTAGTACTATTACGTTTTGTCTGTATTTATGGTTGCTAAGATGATTTCTAACCATCAAACCAAGGAAAAGCAAACATAGTTTATAATTATTATTACTTTTACATTTTATCTATATTTATGGTTGCAAAGTTGATTTCTAACCAAAAAGCCAAGGAAAAGCAAACATAGCAAACTCTGTGTTAGAAAGCCAGCAGCATGGATTTTGAGAAAACGTTTAATAATGCTTCATTCCCATACTGATTTACTATTTCAGTGTTGATAGAGGTAATATTCAATGCTATCATTTTAGTCTAGTATTCAAATTGTGCATTTATACCACTACTGTTATATCCTGCAATTAATTATGCATCTAAATGCCTTTCTGTTAAAATCAAATTTTTTTCCTGAGTGAAACTCTTTCTTCGTGAACAGTATAACAGTACCCTGAAAAAATCCTGTATTTCCAATATAAAAGAAACTAAATAAATCTTTGAAACTGCCTCAGATCCTATTACGCTACAGAAGTATGCCACAGAAATTCAGTCTCCACGTGGAAACTGCAGTCAAATTGTTTCTGGTCTTTTGATGACGTAACATTTTAATTCACTAGCTCCTTTTTTCCGTCATAGGTGGATAGTGATTACAAGTCTAACTGTAATTATGATTTTACAGTTCCATTTGTTTGCATAGGCCCCTGAATCACAAACCACAAAGTGGAGAGGGATCTCCTCAGAGAAGTAGCATGGAAAAACAAGCTAAGTTTTTCCTCTTCTCAGCTTTCTTCTCCGAGGCTTGCTTTTGAGCAAGCTCAAATTACACTACAGAGGAAAAGATTTGTTCTGTGTCATATGTGTCATCTTTGGAACAAGCAAGGATTAAGATATGGGTACAACTCTCCACTTCTTTGGTAGTGCAGCTGTGTACCAGTCACATTCTGAGGCAAAACCGTCGCTCCTTCCCATCTGTTGATCAGCATTTAGACACAGTAACAAGTCTACTGATAATAAGCAGGACAGTATAGGTACAAAAGCCTGAAAGAAAAAACCAAACCAAAACAAACCAAAAAAGGCCAAATCCCTGCAGTATCAGCCTCCTGGTAATGCATGTCCACAGCAGTAATAGCAGCAGGAAGCACTTGGCCCTGCTGGCAGCAGCTGGATAGCTTTGCTCACCTCACAGGAAAACAGTTCCTGTGGGGAAGATGTGTGTTTGAGAATGGCTACAGCTCCAGGAACAGACCTGGAGAGCCCAGAGGATCCTTTATAGTGATTTAAATGACAATGTAATATTATTTCTTTTCTTTTTTTCTATTTTGAATTTACTTTTTTAATAGAGATAAAGCTTAAAGTGCAAATAAATATAATTAAAGTAACATACTTTTCTCCAGATGCTGGCTGACATTCTAACTAACCATATGCTTTAAAGCTTCCAAGAAATTCATGTAGCACAATTCCATCAATGACAGCAATGTGACTCCTTGCCTATTGGCAAAGTAATAAATATATTCTTACAACTTCACAAAAATATTTCCACCATGCTAAAGTTCTGAGAAAATGAACCAAACCCAAATGAAGTATAAGCTCTCCTCTACTGTAAACTAATGAATTCTAATATGCAGTGCGACCTTGTGGTGACAACCCCATGTGAAAGATGCACATGAACACACGAATGCTAAAATAATGTCCTAGATATAAATGAAACACAGTAAGTGAAAACAAAGCTAAATAACAGATTGAAGCGGTCACGTCACAGAACATGGCCCGAATTATGGGCCTAAGGAAGACTAGCATATAAAATACACACTATGGATTCCTCTTACCCATCAACCAACATATAGAACATAACTTCAAATAACAACCTGCAACATTTTCTAAGATACCAAAACATGAGAAACACAACATGATGTTGTGTTTCTATCAGTTACGGAATAGTTGAGGTTGAACGTGACCACCCCAGATTATCTACCCCTGCTCAAGCAGGGTCACCTACAGCAGGCTGCCCAGGCTTGCAACCAATCAAGGTATGAGTATTTCCAAGGATGTTCTCTGCACAGCGTATTCCAGTGATCCAACACCCTCACAGAAAGGAAGTGCTTTCTTATGTATGCTGTTACATGGAACAGCAACTTAAACTGAGAAGTTAAGGCAAATTTAAACACAAATCTTGCTTAGTGAACATTCTACAGTAAGTTTGCATTAAGACATGTTTGATAATGATGTAGTTGCAAAAAACTATGAAGGGAGCCTGACAAGACAGAAAATGATGAAGGCATGACAGTTATACATCATCATTCACAAAACAGCCACAGACTGGGGAGAAGGTGAAGTCACCTCCAAAACAGATCTATGAAACAACTGGGAAACAAAAATTACACTGCTTGTAATGGACAAGAAACTCCCATTACAGTCACATGAACAAAGCCCACTTTCTCGTCATGACATGCAATACTGGAAAATACTGCAAAAAAATCATCGTCTCCCTTTAACATCTGTAGTAATTACATTTATGTGAACAATGAGGAGAGCGGATATAAGAACTACCACCAATGAGTAGTGTAAGGGGTACAGTCTGTTCTTCTTCCAAGTAACAGGACTAGGGAATCTGAGTGGTTATGCTCGAACTTTGCTCTTGGAAATTTTAGAATCATCCCTTATTGCTGAATCAGACCCACACCAACAGTCATCCATCCACACAGTTACTGCTCTTTATTGCATTTAGCACATGCTTCTATTCAGCTGAATGAAGGGCTATTCTGAATTTAATTAAAGTTAATACTGTTTGCTACAAGACTTGCTTATTAACCAAAAGTAGAAAGGCCTTTTTTAAAAAGAAGTAACATGGAAAAAAATAAACAAAGCTGGTAGCTTTGAGAGATGGAAAATAAGAAAGGCTGTAATTAATCACAGCAGATGACACAGCTACTGCATTCACACTTACCTTAATACCAAAGGTGAAGACTGTCATGATTATTTTAAATATGAGTGCTAAACACAACTGCCATATAGCTGAATAGACTCCAGTGCCTGCTGGACGGTCAGGAATATCGTCAACTATTTTGCTTGCATTCATATCATTTCTGTAGTCACAGAGCGAGGAGGATTCTAGTGGCCCACAGTCTGTGAAGAGCTCCTTAATAAGCTCACTGGTGTTTAGCCTTGTATATGGATTAGGAAATGCAATGACAGCTGTTATTGCTGCAACAATAATGACCTCCAGGACAGGATATTTCCCAAATTTTGTAGATTTGCGTCGACGACACCATGCAATATTTGCTCGGATGAAAAATGCTCCCCAGAGCCCACCAAATACTCCCAGAAGAATAAAAGGAAGCAGTTCAAAAAGGTACCAAGGAGTGTGATATTCCACATAAAAAAGAACTAGGCGGCTATTACCAAAAGGATTGATGGACCTTAAAACAAATGCAGCTACCAAAGCAGCAAAAAATGATCTCCATAAAGTTTTCAGTGGGAAATAGTAACTGACCTGCAAAACACAATACATGAGAATTATCAGTGATTCAGTTAAAAACCTGGTTTTGTTTATGCATGTGTCAGAATACTGCTGCTCACATGGTATAAGCTAAAAAATTCTTCCTATCACTTGGAGCACTGGCACGCCAGCAGATCCTACGTTTTTAGAAAGCTCTACAACTCAGATTTAAAGTCAATACTACAGCAATGTTGAAACCACTGCTGTTTTAAGACTATTAGGAAATGATGCACTGTAATTTATGCTTAGAAGCTGCTCTGTTTGTCTCTTTATTAGCCTTCATGAGAACCAGAGCGTGTACTAGCTGCACTCTCAGATTTCCTCCTAATATTTTCATCTCCTTTCAACCTGCATTGAAAGGTTTCTCACAGATCTGTTATTTTTAAGAAGCATGAGTTAAACAAACAAAAAAAATTAATTAAAAGGCCTCAAAACAGAACCTGCAATTTCATTCTTAAGCCCCACATAGCCTGATTTGAATTTCAAGACAGTTTTCTTCTGCATTTTTTGGCAACAAAGGAATTCCTCAAAATCCCCTACAAATATACATGAAAGAATATTTTCCCTCCTTTTCAATTCAGAGACTTTTAGGGTTTTAGTTGTCTTTAAAAATGCCAGTGATGTCCCTTCATCTAACTTATGTATTTTAAAAATTACAATTAAAACTAATTTAACATAAACCACTTAATGGAGAAGAGAATTTGGTTGCCTTGGAGGTAAGTTTTATAGTACATTTGCCCTTTTAATAATTATCATATTCAACTGTGTTTAGTATCTGAAACTTTAAGTAATGTTTATAAACTTGCTTCACAAAACTGTCCAATAACTTTCAAAGGCTCTTTCAAAAATGAAAAATAAGAGCCCTATTTCTTTCTAGTTTAGAATAAACTCCTAGACTGAAAATCTGCTGTGTCTCTATCTGCATGTATGTAGACTATAATTATTAACAGACTCAGCCCTTCTCCAGAATAAAGTAACAGAATAAAGTAAAGCTGACATTCATTCAAAAAAAAAGAAAAAAAATATCTTTAGGAGTTTGCTGGTAACTGGACCCTTGGCTTTGAAATATAATATGAAAAATAATTTCCTTCTTAGGAAAGACTCCACATCTTAAAGGAGTCTGAGATTATTCAAACTAAGAGAGATGTTTTAAAATACTTATCCTTCAGCTCCATCTCTGACATACCTCCTCCAGACTGAAAAGGACTCCACCAATTGGGGCACCAAAGGCTACAGAAACTCCTGCTGCTGAGGCAGCTGACAACACCTGGAAAAGAACAAAGGCGAGGGGTTTTTTTTCAGTGTTATAAGTTTTGAACATGAAAAACAGAATCTCATTATAGCTTTCAGTTTCTTCTATGTTTCTGTTAAGGATACACACACTTAGTAACAGAAAAGCATGTGGAGAGTGGCCACAGCAGCTAGCAATCGGGTACTAGACGCGATGAAGCCAAGAGCACTGCTCAAAGTTCAAAGTTGAAAGTGGCCAGTGTTGTGTCAGATGAAAAGAAGGACTTTTTAAAGTACATCAATAGCAAGAGGAGTTCTAAGGAAAACACTGAATTGGTACTTGTTGAAGATGGTCATCTGACTAACAGGGATGAGGAAAAAGCGCAGGCATTCAATGTGGGTTTTGCCTCAGTCTTTTTAATAATATTGATACACCTTGAGCTGCCTGGTCCCCTGAGTCAGAGGACCACAAATGTGGGAACAGTGACTTGCCACCTGTGGACACTGAGATTTTAAGGGACCGGCTCTGTAACACCACAGAGCCTGATGGGATTCTTCCCAGAGTACTGAAGGAGTTAGTGGACGCTATGGCAAGACCCCTCTCAATCATCTACCAAAGGTCTTGGGAGGCTAGTGAGGATCCTGATAACTGGAAGTAGCCAGTTTAAGTCCAATCTGTATCAAGGGTGTGAGGGAAAACTCAGAGAACTAGACACCCATTAGCCTAATCTGAGTTCCTGGAAAATTATGGAGAAGATTACACTGGGTGCCACTGAAAGGCTTTTAAATAATAAAGCAATCATCAGGCACAGTCAACATGGGTTCATAGAAGGAAAGGCTTGTTTAACTAATTTGGTATCTTTCTATGATAAGGTCACCTGTGCAGTGGATGAAGTGAAGGTGCTGGATGTAGTTTTCCTGGATTTTAGTGAGGCTTTTGATACTGTTCCTTGTGGCATCCTTCTGGACAAGATGGCAGACTGTGGGATGAGCAGGTTCATGGTGTGCAGAGTGAAAAACTGGCTGAATGTTAGGACTCAAAGAGCTGTAGTGAACGGGGCTACATGTGGCTGGTGACTGCTCACCAGCTGTCAGTTCTGTTCAATGTATTTATCAATTACCTGGATACAGGAATTGAATACACCATAAGCAAATTTGCTGATGATACCAAACTGGGACAATCTGTTGACTCTTTCGAAGGACAGTCGGCCTTAAAGAAGAAGCTAGGTAGGTTTAGGCCCTGGGCAATGGTTAATGGGATGAAATCTAATGAGTCAAAATGCTGCACACCTAGGATGAAGTAACACCAGGCTCAAGTCTAAACTGGGAGAGGAGTGGCTGGAGAGCAGCCCTGCCAAGAGGGATCTGGGAGTGCTGGTCGGCAGCAGCTCAGTGTGAGTCAGCAGGGTGTGCCCTGGAACCCAGAGGGCAAAGCCCCGTCCTGGGGTGCATCAGGCACAGCACGACCAGACAGCCAACAGAGGTGACCGTCCCGCTGCATCCAGCCTTGGCGTCCTCGCCCTCAGTGCTCTGCGCAGTTTTGGGCCCCACACGCCAAAAATGTCAAAGTCCTTGGTTGCACCCAGAGGAGGGAAACGAAACTGGTGACAGGGATGGAAAGAATGTTGAGAACTAGTTTGGAGAGAAGGAGGCTGGAGCAGAGATTGCCCTGCAGTCCATGTCAAAGCCCAGGGTGTCACAGGTTGTCCCTGCATCCCATGGAGGACCATGGCAGAGCAGATCTTCACCCTGCAGCCCATGCCAGAGCAACCTCCTAGCAACAGCCATGGCCTGTGAAAAGGAGCCCAAGCAAGAGCAGGCTTCTTGCAAGCACTGCAGCCTGTGGGAGATTCAGGCTGGGGCAGTCCTGAACAGCTGCGCCCTGTGGAAAGGACTCATGTTGAAGACACTTGTGAAGGACTGTCTCCCACGCATGGGGCCCCACACTGGAGCAGAGAAAGAGTATCAAGAGGAAGGAGCAGCAGAGATAAAGTATCCCCTTGTCCCACTTTGGGATAGAAGAGTGAGGAGTGAAGCTGAGCCTTTCAAGAAGGGACAGTAGGGGCAAGATAAATTTAGTTTTGTTTTCATTTCTCCCTATACTACTATTGGCAGTCAAGTAACTTTCCTCAGGTCTAGTCTGTTTGGCCTGCAACGGTAACTGGTGAGGAATCTCCCAGTCCTTATCTTGACCTCTGTGCTTTTCATCGTATTCTCTCCTGCTGTCCTGCCAACACAGAGGGCTGAGAGAACTGCTTGGCCAGCACCAAGTCTAACCCACCACACTCTCATTAATAACATCAAACTGAAAAACATCAGAAAAGACTGTTGTCACCAGGAACACTTTGTTCATGGGTTCAGAGTACTCTGCTGTCCTCACAACTGAAGACACTCATCAATTACCAAAACACAGAGACAAGCACAGAAAGAATTGAAATAAAATCACATGGTCTCCAATGAGACCATGGTGGAAGAAATACAAACTGACTCTGCCATGAAAATTATTTACCTTTGAGAATGATAGGAATAATACATACATTGTTTTTAACATAATAAATAAGTACTGATAATCACTAAACATTACCCAAGAGAACAAATACCATCTTTTAAAAAAATCAGTGTAAATGCACCGATATTCAATACATTCTAGAAATGCTTTTTCAAGAACTTACCTCTCTTTTTTTAGCTTCATTTGTACTGTATTTTGGAAAGAGGTAGGAAAAAATATTCCCACAGCAGCAGGCAACATGTACCAAAGGACCCTCTTTTCCCAAACTCAAACCTGATGCAACAGCCAACACTAAAGTAATTGTTTTTATCATCAAAGTCCACTTCCCCAAGTAACCTCTGATGATGAAGCCGCTCAAAATAGTTTTTATCTGGAAGAAATAAAAAACTGTATCTGTTACTGCACTCCTTCAATTTTCAGAAAATAATTCATTCTTTAATTTCAGCTGCAAAACTTCAAAGCCAGCCTTTTCAAATGACTAATTTTATAACACTTTAAAATGTGTATCATTCAGATTGCTACACTGAGTCTATGTGCTTGCCAGAAGCTTTCCGTTTGCAACTTACTCTAAAAAACTGGACAATAATGTACAACTACATTATCAATTATATTTAGTAGAAAACTAATCCGCAGCAGCTTCTAAGACTGGATTCATTAGTTTATGATGAAGTAAATTATCAAGTGAAAGGCAGAAAACTTCCGAAGGAAAAATAAACCTGCGAAAACCATACTCAGGGTCATCTATTGTAGCAATATCCCACGTGCACCAGCATCACCCATGTTTTCTCTTTATGTTTTACCATCACTACATAAAAATCAACAGTAGGTTTCTTCACATAAAGATGGAAACGATCAGCCTATCTCCACCAGCAAAATGTGCTACTCGCCAAAGGTATTACTGTGCTTAACAATGCTATATTAATAGCCTGGAAAACACGTCCATATACAGAAAATCATATATAGTTATCATAGGACAACACGTCCATAAATAGGATGTACACAAAACACTGGGCAGCTTTGTCTAGAAAATTAATATAGCTAAATTTGGAAACCAATTTAGGATGAAATTGCTTCTGGAAAAATGGCACAGAACTACTCCAGGCTTATGCATAGAGGCAGGATTAAAAAAAAAAATTACAGAAAAAATGAAGAAGTGAGACTGACAGAATTTATTTGACTTTCGATTTTTCTCTTCCGTTCTGAGGACAGTAGCAGACAGCAATTGTAAACAGTGAGTTTTTGAGGATATTACACATTTTACATTGCGACTGTCTGTTGGTTTGTGCTAGTTAAGGCAACTAAAGCCATTGCAACAAAAGACTGATTGCTCTATTGAAGGACCCAGATCGTGTTGGTGAATCACTGCTCGCTTATCATCACAGGGAGGGTGCGGATTAGGGGAGGTTTGGAAATCATTCTTCAGAAGTATACTAAGTCAAATGCTTCCTTAAAAAGTGGTCCTGACAGAAGCAAAATCTACTAACTCAGGAGATTCTTTTAAATTTGGGGTATTTTCTTAGAAACAATTAGCACAATTACATGTTTTCAATTTAAATGCCTGTATTAATATATTTCTTCAAAGGCACNTTAGACTTCACCTCAGGTATCCCTGAGCCACAGGCGTAGGGAGCAAACACCTTCACCAGAGAAACTGCTAAGAAGGCGAAGCTCAATGCCCAGAAAATGTACATTATGTAGTTCATTATGTATGAACCTGGGCCCTAAAAACAAAAACAAAAACAAAAAGTCAGAAAACAGATTTGACATAGGAGCAAAATCACGATTTAAAATAATCCAGAAGTACTCTTGCTGCAAGTATATTCATACACACATTTTGAAGCACAATAATTATTGCCGAGAGAGAGAGTTTTGTTTGAAAAGCATAAAGTCATGACACCTGCACATTAGCACAGACTGGGTTATAAAAGATAGAAAGTGTTCTAACACTTCATTGTAAAAATAAAAAATAAACATAGCACACTATACTTTTAGTAGCTATTAGCTGCTAAAATGTAGAGAATACTGAATAAATCTTCCTTACTTAAAAAAATGTATTCTTTGTTATCAGAGAACCCCACAAATGCATTTTACATACAGCTATGATCAAGAATAGAAATTCTTGCGTTATTAACAGTTCTATATTCTCGTAACTTCCTTACATTTCCAAAACTCCAAGGCCCCTTGCAGTTCATGAAATACACATTTATTACACTATAATCTATTAAACAATTCAAATGCTGAAAAATGGCACAGACAGTACAGCTCAAATTCATGTTTAGAATCCTAACCTTAAGACCATTATTTTCTTTCCCTATTCAGCTAAGCTGTTGAACAAGACCATCAAAGAATACTCACTTCTGCTTGCCCAATTATTAGTTCTGCCCATGTTTTCCACTGCGGACATTTATCTCTCTCTTCAAATGTCGTCTCATTTGAACCCCAACAACACTGCTCATGGTTAAACCACAAAGCACTAAGGCAAATGCCTTCCTTTAAGTCAGTCATCCAGTCAGCAGCTATGTCAATCAATCCTGCCAATGCCCCTGTTGTTGAAACAGTTTTGTATTAATGTTCTGGTAAACAGAAGTAACACACACAGCTAAAATGAAGGAATGTGCTTGTATTAACTGATGTAAATCGTGATTACAGGAAACTTAATTAAATGGACATTTAATATATTACTTATTTCCAGGATTATATCCTGTTTTCATTATGGTAAGATTAGTATTTGCTGAAGAATTGAGTACTTTGTATATTTACCAAGTTAAATGAGATTTTTTTTCTTGTTTGTTTTTTTTTTTTCCCCTATGCCACAGTTCTCCAACAGTCTACTGAAATCAAGGAATTAGGAATAAAAAGAGAACTGTTACTTTTTTGTGATGGAACAGTTCATACGGCACCAAGCCTGCTGGAGAGAGATGGGATTTACCTGTCTAAAAGGTGGAAAAGGATTCTAGCCCATGAGTTGGCAAGTCAAAAGCAGGGTTTCACCAGAACAAAATTTCAACCAAATTATTAAAACACAAAAACATAAGATCTCCTGGTGACTGAACTCAAGGTTGTACCATTTGAGAACCAACAGACATACAAGAGAAGGCACCTGAAACTGAAAAACCTACCAATGTTCAAGACCAGAATTTGCTCACTTCGTTGCTCAGAAACACAATAAAGGAATTTTAGTAAACAGCAGCCTAGGGGGTTGAAAACACTACACTGCATATTCCCACTGAAATTATCAGATACAATTTCCAGTAATTATATAGGAAATTATCTAGTTTGTGCATCCAGTAGTATATAAACATGCTACAAACTTTGCATATATATAGATTTATATGTGATTTGTGAAAGTGATTATGTATATACCTAAGCAGTAATTATACGCTAACCATGCTTTTTAATAGGCATAGCTTTAATCGGCAACTAATTTTCCAAACATTTAATCTAAAATGTCTGCTTGAAATACTTTTTTAAAAAAAACTGGGCACAAAGTTTGTGACCTTTCCTTCCTGCACGTTTGGGTCGCTTCAAACTATACTGACAGAAAAAGCAGCAGCACTGCCTTACAGCGGGACCATAGACTATTGGATGGTTTTAGTTGCGAAATTCATTCTAAAAGACATTAAGAAGGAAAGAGAGAATTGAAGCATAAGTCAACAAACTCTACCTGTTAAAGTCAATGTTTTCTGTGGAAGAACCTCTGTAAAGGTATGACATAAACACACAGCTGGACTTCACTCATGCATAAACACATGCTTTACAAGGAAGTGTGCTTACCAAAACTACACCAGAGATACTTTCACAATCAACACTTTCACAAGAAAACCGACAGGTAAAAACCAAAAATTTTCAGAAAGGGAAAACATAAATCTCAATCACAGGATTAAAGAACACTGATAGTTTAGTAGGTGGAAGTTCAAAAACGTTTGAGAAACTCTCTCTAAATTCAGTGAGGATTTTGGTTCCCATTTGATCAGTAAACCCTCACCGCAAAATGTTGAAGCTTGTAAATCAAGATAGTCAATTCCCTTATGGAATTATTTTAGTAGACTGAACCAGCTCTTAGCAGAGTTGGTGAAGAACGAAGGAAAAACACAATAACTATACTTGTTGACAAATATAAGAAAAGAATCCTTCGTGTTTTCATTTACCTGATGCCAAACCAGTTAGTGTGACTACCAACCATCCTGACCATGCATCGTACAAACTTTTTGTCATTTCCCATGCTGATTCTTTCTTCTTGCTGTTAATCTGCAAAGAGAAGTCATTATGTAGAGTTGTATGTATTTCTGTAACATGGATAATAGGAAAAAAGGAAGTATGACATACAAATTGCATGATGCAATCTGCAGGCAAATAAACCTTCTCTTGAAACCACAAATGTTCTGCTTGTATTAAGTGCTTTACACAGATAAATCAGTTTAATTATTCAGACATAGAACAACTGACAGAGAAACATATAGTTGCTTAATTTAAAGAACTAAAATCCAGGAAATGCATTATTAGGATAAATGAATACTTTCTATGACACACACCTAAAACATGAATTGTAACATTATTTCCCCTCTATAGTTTAAATATTTTTGAACCTCAATTAAACTGTCAGCATACTAATAATAAGCTGTTTCATATGATTCAAATTCCCAAACTTCTACTTCAACTATAAACACCTTTATCTTTAGACTAAAAAACACATAAAAGTAAAATAAAACAAAAAATTGGATAACTACCCTATAATACTTCTAGACAACTATTAGTAATAACATCTGAAGTTACCGTACTGAAAAAGTTGCTATTCTTATTTTATCCTTATTTACTTTGTGCACTTAGCTGCAGTGGCACAGACATACTTGTATCAGTATAAAAGCAGTATAGATCACTTTTCGCTTTTCTGTACAAGTACTACCAAAACCACTATTTTACTATTACAAATATATCAATACTGGAAAAAAGCCTTAAATATACTAGTATGCAAAAAATGCAGTACTGTAAAAATGATGTTTGGGTGACAGGGACCTATTCCCAATCTATTAAATTACTGCTTCCTTTCCAAGTTATAATAATGCTGCAAGACTGCAGGTATCAACCAAGCAGTGCTCTTTAAACAGTATTCAAGCAGTTCTAGCTGATGGAACTACGTACAAATTTAAAGGACATGCACGTATTTGTATGTGTTACTAAATCAGACCTTAACTCCAATATCCAACCAAAAAAGTACTGTTATTTATCTCAAGTACCCGTCTATGCCTTTCTCTGTCTTTGCACTTCTCTCGAACCCAGTCAATGGTATGGAAGTCATCATATGTTCCTACTCCAGGAATTGGCTCATCCAGAAGGTCCAGTAAATGTGTTGAACTGTTGATATTTCCTCCATTTGTCATTGTATAATGAGTTCCTGCAGCAGAGAAACCCAGGAATGAATTAATTCTGCAATAAATGAAGTATTCAAACTATGTTCATAACACAAACATTTCTGAACAACTAATTAAGACACTTTCCATAATATGCATATTGTATTGTCGTTTAGGTCTCTCAATGTTGCATGCTTTGGTTGCATGCATTCCTTTTTAGTGTCATTCAGCTGTAAGTTAAATTTGCATATTAGTGACTTTGTGTTTCCACTGGTTAAACAGGAACGTACTAGTCAAACTTGTTCTGTTTTGTGTACAGACTCCAGAAAAACTTCAATAGAAGCAAGTGGGGAAAAAGAGCAGCTCTGACACACATTTAACTTGAGGTTTATTTCAGTTTATGAACTACCAGAGGAAAAACTGTTTGTACAAAAAAAAACCAAGGATGATTAGCTAGAAAGTTCACAGTACCTTCATAGGTTACCAGTTATTTCTAAATATACATTCTATTGATTACCAGTCTCTCCTACACATCTAAACCAAACCTAAAATACATTATTAACAGATTGTAAGTGCAGCTACAAAAAGCAACGAAAAGCCAAACCAATACTCATATTTTGGTTTTTTGGTTTTTTTTTCAGGTAAGTCACAGAACAGTCCTCAGTCATGAAAAATTGGAAATATTGTATAAAGAAAATAGCTTCTTCTAATTTGTCATCACTAGCTAGTTTCTTCACAAGCAGCTTGCAGAGCAACAGCCCCATGAATATTTATTTCACTGATCAGAGTAAGAAGAGCAAGAGGAGTACTGAGAATTTTTCCATCATTCTATCTCCAACTCCATTCTCTTTCATTTTCCATCTTCAAAAGTTGTAAAGTTTTACTTTTTTTAAGCTTTCAGATGTCATAAATTCTGTAATATAGAGGCTTCTTTTCTTAGTTCTCACTTGTTTGACTAAGAACAAAATAATTTGCCCAACAGTATATGGCACACCACAGTAATCTCTATTCATAAAGATGTAGGCCCAAGTTGACCAAGATTTCTATCAGGTCAGACAGACACCAGAACTCATTTCACTAGATTGACACTGGGATGTTTAGACAGGTAGGGGTTTTTTTAAGCTGGATTTTTTTTCTTTTTTTTTTTTGTTTTGTTTGTTTGTTTGTTTTGGTTTTTGTTTGTTTGTTTGTGGGGGGTTTTTTGTTTGTTTTTTTGTTGTGGGGTTTTTGTGTGTGTGTGTTTTTTTGGTGTTTTTTTAATGTGTGTGTGTGGGTTTTTTTAATTCCAGGCTTCTTTAATTGAGCTTCTTGGTATTGTCAGCAGAAATTTCCAACTAACCGTAAGACCAGAACAAACAAACAAACAAACAAAAAGCATGTCAAAGGACCTACCTGTAAACTTCCAAATGCTACAAATGCTGAGTTCACCAGCCCAAGCCCTTACAACAACTCACAACTAGATTTACACATAAGTAAAATGTGCCTTTTCCCTTTAAAAATGTGAATTCAAAGATCTAGAAGAAGCAGTGTGACATCTGGCATTACACTCTGACCAAAATGGTGCCTCAGTCATCTATTGCTTAAGATGTCGTGTTGATGCCTGCTATGTAATACATTGTTTATTCGGATATTTTCTTAGTGGTGAAAGACAAAACAAGAAAATAATACAAAATTCATATTAAGACAAAATGCAACCTATAATTTTCAAGATACACAAACAACTATTATTACAAATTCTATAAAGATTAAAAGAAAAGTACAGAAGACAACGCAAATGTAGCAGATAGCTCCCCAACACCACCAACAGCATTCTCTTATGTGAGACTGGCTGCCGTCTTTAGCTTAATACTTTTTTCCCCAGTCTATGCCATACTAAATTCCCCCTCATCTATTTCCCATAGCTAAGCCCTCTAAATCTCTTCCCAAAGCTGCTGGTCTCTCTTAAGGCAGACGTAAAGAAGCATTACCTATGCTTCCATTAATAAAAGGCTAACAACAACAACAACAACAGCAGCAATGACAATTTAAATCAGATTTGCTTATAGAGGTGATTGTGAAAACCTTTCTTTAGGATAAGGGATTAAATTCTCTTGCCATTTCCAATTCTCCCGACTAGAAGTCTAAGATACATGTCTGGCTAGCTGAAAGGGCAAGGTGATCTTGTGAAAGAGATAAAAACAAAATTCACACTGTAATAACTAGTTTAGTTCTCAAAATTAAGACAGTAACAGAATACATTATTAAAATACTATTTTTACATGAAATCAACTTCCTTTGCAAAGCCAGGGGACATAAATCAACCTTACCCACAGCTTAATTATTAACCTCCTACAAAGTTACAATGGGATCACACAGTTTCCTGAACGTATGTGAGCAGGGTAGGGCAAAATCTTGTCCGGAGGAATTGGTTTTATGCCCTGCTATGTATGAAGCAATATTAAACTACAAGGAGCATGCAATCCTCTGCCAAAGAAGGCAAAAAAGAGTTGAGAGTTATAAATGCATCCCAAACAGTAACAGATTATTTTATGCTTATCACAATATGCCAAATTGGAATTCCCTGCAGGGGATTATCAGAGTTGCCATCATCAGAGATGGCACCATATTAATTGCACCTGACCCATAGCAGAACTTGTTTAGACTACAAAGGATGGTCACTGTCTAGACATAGTAAAAATCCCACTGAAACTATGTCAGGTTCCTACTTTGCCAACAGTTGCTGGCACACCAAATATTGGAATATAAGTGATTATGTATGATGGGGAAGAGAGACAGAACAAGATATGAAGCTGAAGAGGGGGCTTTGTTGAATACAGAGCTGCCATGAATGCCCAATGCAACTGAATAGCTGTAATCTCGTACCAAGTGAGAAAACAGGCAGCAGTGAGTGTGGTAGAAAGGCATCCTTATAGAGGACCATGAAGAGGACAACTCTACAAAATCTGATGCTCTGTATCTAAGATACAGAAGTCTGAGATGACATTCTCCTGCTAGTATTATGATCTATGTAGTATACAACTACTCTAAAGGAGATTTTAGAGAACTATACTTCTACTAAGACTCAACACTTTTCCAAGCTTTCACTTCCCTTTCTACCCTTCCTTCTCCAGCATTTCACACAGCAAGATGCTCCTTCCAGCTATAATGATTCTCATCAGCATAAACACACAAATTCTCACAATTTATTCCCAGTTGCAAAGTGTTATTAAATGTATTTTCAATGCAGTAAGTTTTGTTAAAATGCTTACTTAAAAAGTATTTCATCACAACGTTCTAACCATCAGGCAGGAAATCATCATTACACAGATAAATTGTAACACTTAGCAAACGTTCAGAAAGTATTTTCCTTTCCTTCCTCTCCCTCTTCCCCAGTCCTCAAGTTTCAAGACGCTTCCACAGGCTACATGCTTTCCACCAAAGTAAAAGTAGTTTTGATCTTAAAAACCACAGCAAGCACTTAGCACACAAGATGTATAGGCACAGCCTCTAACTATAATAGGAGAACACTTCTGATGTTCATTCGTAGACATCTAAGCCATTTTGGAGCTGTAAAGTAAAGCCTTTTTGTTACATATGAGTTTGTTAAAGTTTTTATGAGACTGGGAAGCTAATGGTAAATGTGTCATGCAGAACTTTTTCTACTACTATTCCAAACTAACCCGTGTTACTAGAGAGAGGGAAACAGTAACATACTGACCCTCTCAGAGCCTTAGTACAACTCATAAGAATCCTTATAAAGCAGACACAGTCTTTCCACACTTTGCAAAAATAAGGCAAAATCACAGAATAGTTTAGGTTGGAAGGGACCTTAAAGATCATCTAGTTCTTGGGCAGGGACACCTTTCACTAGACAGGCTGCTCAAAGCCCCATCCAACCTGGGCCGGAACACTTCAGGGATGGGGCATCTACAGCTTCACTGGGCAACCTGTACCCGTGCCTGACCACCCACACAGTAAAGAATTTCTTTCAATATCTAATTTAAAACTACTCTCAGTTTGAAGCCATTCCCCCTTGTCCTGTCACTACACGCTTTTGTAAATAGTCTTTCTCCATCTTTCTTGTAGGCTCCTTTCAGGTACTGGAAGGCAGCAATTAGATCATCCCAAAGCCTCTTCTCCAGGCTGAACAAACACAGCCCTCTCAGCCTTTCCTCAGAGAAGTGCTCCAGCTCTCTGATCACTTTGGCGTCCCTCTGCTGGACTTGCTCCAACAGGTCCATGTCCTTCCTGTGCTGGGGACCCAGAGCTGGATGCAGCACTGCAGGTGGGGTCTCAGCAGAGTGGAGCAGAAGAGAAGAATCCCCTCCCTCACCCTGCTGGCCAAGCTGCTTTGGATACAGCCCAGTGCACACTTGGCTTTCCTGGCTGCAAGTGCATACGGCCGGGTCATGTCCAGCTTCTCATCCAGCAACGTCCCCTCGCACTTCGTCTTGTTAAACCTCATGAGATTCCCACAGGCTCACTTCTGGAGCTTGTCCAGGTCCCTCTGGATGGTATCCTATCCTTCAGGAATGCCACCTGCACCACTCAGCTTGGTGTCATCTACAAACTTGCCAAGGGTGCACTCAATCCCTCCATCTATGTCATTAATGAAGATATTAAATAACACCAGTCTCAATACTGACCCCTGAGGAACACCCCTTGCCACCTATCTCCATCAAGACTCTGAGCCATTGACCACTACTCTCTGGATGTGACCACCCAAGAAATTTCTTATCCATCTAATAGTCTATTCATCAAATCCATCTCTGTCCCATTTAGTAAGAAGGATGTTGTGGGGGACCATTCCAAAGGCTTTACAGAAGTCCAGATACACAATATCTGTAACCCTTCCCCTTTTCACTGATGGAATCACTCTGTCATAGAAGGCCACTGGATTGGTCAGGCAGGAACCTTGGTGAAGCTCTGCTGGCTGTCCTGAATCTCAACATGCAACTGCTGTGAGCTGCTGCAATCACAGACTGCAAGCTTATAGACAGTAAGCTTCCAGACAATAAAAGCAACATGCTTCCTCAGAAAAAGGAAACTCTTTTAGGGGATTCAGTTACTGTAAGTCTTGAATGAACTACCTTCTAGAAAGCTGACTTTTGTTAGCCTTCCATGCATGTAATTCCAAGGCTTGAGCACAATCCTTTCTCAGCAATGAGCTCTGGTATTGCTGAAGAGTTGCTTCAACTAAAGTTCTTAGGAAAAAAAAAATTGCACGATGTTAGAAGAAAAAACTGTAATAACCATTAAGGTTAGCAGTAAAACACTGTTCTTTGGGACACCTGATGAGAATGAAGTACAACAAAAACAAAAATGCTGCACAAATGAAACCAGAATAACAGAAGTGGATTCGAACACCATAAAAAAGCTTTTACCTCTGAAGAAGTGAAGGTTTTTTCTTCTCCGTTTATTTTTAAATTTTAATGAGAATGTAAAAAATACAATCCAAAATTGCTTGAGAAGATACTATGTCTGACAGAAAACAGTCCTTACCATACTGCTCTCCTGCACTTCTCTTTGAACATGAAGTTATACTCAGTGGCTGTTGGGTCCCAACACTGATCCAGCCTCCTGCTTTGCCTAGCTAGTTTCTCCTGATGGAACCACTAGGAAAAAAAATTACAGAACTAATATTTTGCTATACTCACAGAAGCTGCTTTATATATCACAGATTCCTCCTTGCCTTTTGTCCCTCACTAATGCAAGGCATATCTCTCCTTTCATATTTTATAGATGAGCCTCATATAAGCAGTATTCAATCTTGATTGATGTTGGAACTATGATAAACATGACAAAAAGCTGATTTATGTAGATTACACAAAGCATTCTTGAGGCCATGTACAGTATTTTTAAAGGCTGCCTTACCTCCTGCAGCAGCAATCCCATACTGCTTTGTCTTTTTGCAACTCAGGAGATTTGTTTCAAATTTGAAAGTAACCCTGGGCAACATGCAGCTGATGAAAGGTGGGTTTTTTAAAGAAAAATATCTGTTAAGTTTATAGCTAATTTCTTCCACACAAGAAAGGGGTTTTGCAACATACATGATGCTCCTGATTCATGCATAGCTGTTTAACAATCCTCCCCAACTCTTTCTTCACAGGCAGTGTTCCTTCTTTTCTCATAAAAATAATGAGAAGAGAAACATCAAGATTTAAGACAAATGCAACATCCTGGGTAGTCAAACGATGCATGACAGATTTTTATGTGCTAATCCACCATATGATTATCTGAACAATTACCCAGTACCACCTAGAGAACAAATCCTCACAGCTACACCCTCGCAAGAGCATAAGGTACAGAACTGAGACATGAACAGGCTTCTCAAGAGGGTGGCTCTGAGAGTTAACAAGGTACCATAATCTTATGATGAAACTTAAGACCCCTTCCATATGCTACACAGCACATGATATCCGTCTTCTGAATGCACATCACAAAATACACCGTTGTCTCAAACTGAGCCTGTATTACCTTATTCCATTTTAAGAAATGAGACATACCTCTCGGGACATAATTACACAGTAAGACTGAGCTGATCTAATTGACTGCTGCCACACAAAGAGTAGATCTTGCTCCCCCTACTTCATCCTGCTGTTCTTGGTCACACACTCCCACTCACCCTTGGATCAGCTCTGTCACTCTTGATCCGACTGCACAGTAAACCAAGCCAACATGCTAATCCAACTAAGCAGACAAAACTAACAACAACAACAACAAAATATCTGCCATTATATGGAACTGGAATCAAGTTTCTGGGCTGTTGGAGAAAAAACAGAGCCAATACAAGGGCAAGAACTGAGAGAATAGATGGGAAGCAACAAGTTCACCCCCTTCCACAGAAACAGTCAGACTAGTTATCCTGAAATACATAAATGCACCTTGGGGTCTTGTTAGATTTTAATTACAACCTTCTGCTGGAAACAACTCAAAACTATAAATATTAATGTCCAGACACTATACAGTAACATCTATTTCAGAGTTCAAAACTCCCAAAGGTTTAGAAACATTTCAGAGTTGTGAAAACAACAACAGATAGACAATGTCAATGCTGTATTCAATGGCAGAGCAATAACAGGACCTAATTTCTCAAAGGTATTTCTCTACAAGCTATGTAATTGCTAACTCTTACAGCAAGAATAAGAGTTGCTGCTGCTCACCCATCCCTTTTTCCAAACAATGCACAACTACACAGCCTTCCCCTCAGCTGCTGTTCTTATGGCTGGCAGCAGTGCAACGTGTCTCATTTGGGCTACTCACAGCAGTGTGAAAGGAGGACGGAAAAATATAAATGCACTTCTATGAGTGAAAATGAAGCTAGTCAGATTACAGTAAAGGCTGGAATAAGCTCCCCCTGACATGACCATCCAAATCTGCTGAATGTTAAAATCAGCAGGGGCTGTAGCTTTCCCAGAGGCCGGATAACTAATCCAAGGCTTTGCTTCACCCGTGTGTCCTTGGGTATTAGGTGGCAAGGGGAGCGGAGGCAGGGAAGCACCCTGCGTGCAACGCACACCATAAGGATCACGCTTGGAACAAAGAAGATTTGTATACATGAGGTATGTGTTAGTGCCTCAGCTTCTTTCTGTCTCCATATTCAGACCTCAAAATAGGAGGCTTTCAAGAAACAATCATCAGTTTATCTAAATTTGCCTGTAACCACACAAAAAGAGTCATTAAGCACTATTTCCTTTTCCTGGCTAGAAGTAATTTTTAAATTTCATAACCAGAAGCACAACACACAATGCCAGTGTTATTCGCTACTGTTGATAATTAACGATGCTAAAGCCTCTGTAATCAAGTAATACATTCCACTTTGTGTGCAACTAAGAATTTTCAGCAAGTCTCTTCAGTTAGCTCTTCTAACTGCATCAAAGGCTTTCAAGCACAAACTGGTTTCTGCATTACAATCAAAATACATATAAAATCGACACAATTATATATAGACAAACTGATAGAAATCAGCTGGAAAAAATCTGATAAATGGGGAACAGGAAGACTTGCAACAAGTTTCGAAGAACAAGGAAAAGAAATAAAATGATTTATCGAAGTACTGCGTGATAAAACCCTCCATTTTGTCTGCCCCCAAAGAGATCTGGGTTTAAAAATAACCTTTTAAAAAGTAGGAATCAAATCAAATTTCAATAGTAGCACCTCAGAGTTAAACCAAGACTTTTTAAGATTTGTATCCACCACAAATGGACAGGAAAGGGGGGGAAAAAAAACCTCCGAGCTTTGGCTTTTCACTTCAAATGAAACAAACATTTCTGTTTCTATGATGTCGCACAAAAAAATCGTGGGTTTATTGTTACAGATTTCTTTTCTTGTAGTAGTAAAGGCAGATGGACTATGTTTATTTAATTATGTCTATGATGAATAGGGACTTCTGATATGCAAGTGAAAAGTTATTGAGATCCTCCCACTACTAAATTTACAACCTATATTTAAGATGAATAATGAGGGAGGAGATCAGAAAAATAGAAGGTATAAAAATATATAAAGTTGGATAAAGCCAACATTACAAAAGGAAAGTCATCTATGATATAACAATGACCAAGCCCATAAGAGTCAGAACAACAGAATTTTAGGTAATTAGATTTCTAAGTGCTGCTGCTGCATGTACATAAGAGCAACTTATTTATATGTTGTTTTAGAGGGTAAAGTCAAGATGCAACAAAAATAGTAATTCTGCGAATATGAATATACCAATCAGACCATATTCAGGCCCAAGGAGGGCATAATCTTGGTCTGTTTATTAGCTTTCTAATACATCAATAAGAATACATCAAAAAATTATTTCCAAAATTGAGAAAGATGCTGAATAGAGAACCTTACCAGTTATACAGCACATGCAGACAGATAACCTGTAACTACCTAAATGAACTGTAGTTACATCTGATGGTACTTTATTTTAATCGTCAAAGGCAAATACGCTAAACTCATAATTGAAAATCCTTATTCCTCTTTTATATTACGAACCTTAAAACAAAGCATAGCAGAAATTCCATGCCATAATCATGCTGAGTTTCTCGAAGTTATGGTTTTTCTCAAAGTTAGAGAATGATAATAACCTTGATCACATTTTCTGTTGTGAACATGTAAATAAACTAGAAATTAATTTTTTAACTCTCCCTCTGCTACTAATAAAATTTCAGGGTCAAGCTCTAGCTCTGAGCATGTGTACACAACTTTCACACCCATTTACTTCAAAGGCTGCACTGGTAATGACTTTCGATTTATTACTAATTCTTAAACATAAGAGGCCCTTAAGAAGAAATACACCCTAAAATGCTGAAGTTTAACTTTTATCACTTAAGAGGATCTGAACTGGCTCAGTATGCATCTGACTCAAAGTTTTCCTAGAATATAATAAAATATTCTCTGTCCCACATCTTACAGTAACAGGTGAGGCTGCAGGTGGCTGCGAGGTTTCCCCAACGTTACTATTAGTATGGCCAAAGCAAGAGAAGTTGCACCTTCGTGACTGGTGACTGGTGCAAAATAAATAAAATTGTGACTTACTTTGCCTCCCCAAAAAATTAGGTTAACTAAAACAAAGTCATCAGTAAATCTGGCATGTTCTTTATATACGTAATTCTCACATGTCCTGGCTACTGACTCAATCACAGACTACTAGAGATACAAAATTTTATTAATTTTGCTTGAGGACTTCCAATTTCTTAAACCTAAGATGTGTTTATGTATATGCAGAAAATAACTGGGAGTCAACAATGCTCGTGCCTACTGAAGAGCAAGTCTTGCTTGATCTGGTAGCCTGGCCACTATACACGTACTGCTATTGCTCAGATTTCAAATGTTTAAAGTGTGGTAAAATGAATGCTTATTTAGGAATTTTAAAAAAGAGGGTCAGGGGGAAGGGAATCAAAGAGTGTGAGCATGTATGTGAACAGCTGGAAAAGAAGCAAGATACTGATCATTCTGAACTTTCAAAAGGATCAAGGTAGTAAAAATGATGCAAAAATAAATCCGAGGGCAACACAAGTAATTTATTTACAGGACATATGTTCCAGTACATGGTTTGTTATACAAAAAATTCTTCCAAAAATGTACAAGTCAGTTACTTGGGATATATGTAATCCTAAATCAGAACTTTTAAACCCTTTCTGAGAAGTAGTATTTTTAACTCTTCTGCTTAGTAGAGAAGAGAGCAGAAGTGAACTGTGTTCCTGAAGTTTTATTTCAGTGTGTCAGGGAGGATAAGTAGGTCTGGAATGATGCATTTAGTATCACAAAAGAAGTCTTAGGACTGCACAAGCCAAAGGAACTCCTGGTACAAAGTATTCAATAATACCTGTTTAGCTTTTTTTTAAAAAGAGATAGTAATGAGTAATCAACATAAAAGATAAACACAATTAATAAATATGTAATTTAAATCTTTCCATTTGATGTTTCACAGTGTATTTGCACTGAAAAAAAATCTTCCTAATGCAAGCTAACGGATCAGGTCTTTAATAATAATGTATTATAATACTTTGTATTTCATCTCACTGAACATTAGTGAAGGCCGTTAATTAAACCTCAAAGACCCCTGATGATTTAAACAGTCATTTCATAATTGCTGAGGTACAGCTACTTTGAGTGAGCCACTGCAGTCAATTAGTGCAACAAACGCTTTGATGTTACAAAGCAATTTTGCATGACGTGAACATTACTCTGCAGAACGTAAGAGTTTTCAGTATGTGAATAAGGGAAAAAATTTCCCTGCCTTTAACAATTAAGTCTGCTTTCTTGGAATATCTTTACCCATGTTCTCTGAGCTTGTTATTACAATGCTCTGAAATCTACATGAGAGGAAAATAAAAATCTTGGTAGTGCACAACGTAATGCCAAGAATTTACTTTCAAGTTCTGGTTTTGTCTGCTAGCATTTTAAGCTTTATTTTAATAGCTGAATCACAATAACAGATGACTGTGGCTTTGTAAACCAGCAGGAAATACTCACAAATTTTGGTTACATCTATGGAATAAACTGGCCTGGAGGCATCTTCTTATGAGACATATGCACTTGAAAAAAATCAGACTTTCAAGAGATTATGGTGACATTATTCAGATTTTGTTGTTGGTTGTTTGGGGTTTTCTTAATCTAAACGTACCATAGCAAGCCCAAGAAGCACCAATAACATTTGTTTTGAAATATAGTATTAGAATATGGGAAGCACAAGCCCTAATGGAATTCAGTGAAACTGCAAAAATGACAAGTCACAACTGGGAATTGTATTGCTGGCCCCCAGCAGTTTCACCACAATGGAACTACCTAGTTGAGCCCGCCACAGTTTTCATTACAGTATTTGCAAACATTATGTTTAACAGCAATACTCCAGTGTGTCAGACACCACTTTGCACTGCAAGTATCTTTTTGTAGAAATCAACTAAAACCTGCTAATTTCCAGGAACATACAGCTGATCACATTTCAATGTCTTAACTGTAACTGCAGAGTCCAAAGGTGTCATGTTAGGGCTGTTTTGCAGTTCTCATATTTAAATCTATCTACAAATCGAAACTCACAGCATGGTTGAGGTTGGAAGGGATCTCTGGAGGTTATCTTGTCCAAAACCCCTGCTCAAGCAGGGCCACCTACAGCTGTTCTACCAGGACCATGTCCACAGAGCTGCTGAATATCTCTGAGGAAGATTTCACAATCTCTCTGGGTGAGCTGTTACAGTGCTCAGTCAACCTCACAGTAAAACTGTTTCCTGATGTTCAGAGGGCACCTCTCATGCTCAGTCTGTGCCCACTGCCTCTGGTCCTTTCACTGGGCACCACTGAGAAGTGCCTGTCTCCACCTTCTTTGCACCTTCCCTTCAGGTATTTATATTCAGCCTTGATAAGATCTCAAATTCACATTTTGCATATCTTCTAAGAAAATACCTGCCTCATTTTCTCAGAAGTGGTTCTAAAATCTGACTTAGAGAACTATCTAGCACTTGCTATATAATAATGACCTGGGGAGCATAAAATTTGCCTAAAATAAACTGTATTAGAACTTGTTGATGTTCTTAAAATGTGCTGAAAAGCATTCTAAGAATCATAAAAAAGACAACAAATAACCTTCTATGTAAACTACTAAAAGACAGATAAAATGTCAGATGAAAATAAATTATGAGCTAATTTATTTCTAGAAATAAGAGTTTGCGAGGACATGCAAACCAATAAATTACATGGAGAAAAAAAATCATTTTATGTAAATCATACCTTTATTCTCAGCCTACCTCCTCTCCAATGCCTTCGCTAGCAGCTACAAATGTTGATAATGTTCTAATTTTAGATAGGCCAATTTAAACAAAAGTAGGAATTCACTACATTTATTGTTTCAAACACCACATGGTGACCATGCAATCCAAACAAGAAAACATACACTCAGAATTTGAAGGTATAACTTTTATTCCTACTACAGGTTCTCAGGACAAGACCAAATCTTTATAGAATGTATTCTGCTTTAAATTTGCAGTGAGAAACAAACGTAAGCTCAAAAGAGGACTTTTCCCCCTGAACACTGATAACACTTTTTCTAAATCTGCTTCCTTACAAGCAACAGTGTAAAGAACCTACCCTTAAGTACCAGTTCCTTATGAGTTCATCAGTATTTGCTGAGCTGGCATATTGCCATTGCACAGCTTTCCCTTTGCGTATCAAAGACGGCAACAACCGGTCAAGTCTAAAACCAGGTACGGAAACTTCAAAGCCAAATACTGTTCCTATTCATGTTAGTGGAAGGCAGGTAAATATCCTATTTAATAACTTTAGCTAATTTGGTCGTAGTAAAAGACAAATACAGTTTTTGGAGGTTTTTTTTCGGCACGAGGTAGCTTTATTGATTAAAAAAACCACACACAAAAAACCCGAGAGAGAGCGAAAGGCAAGCCTGCCACATATCGAAGATGGAGTCACAGGGCGGTGAGATGTGAAGCAGGACTAATCTGCCCGCAGAGAAAACAACCCCTGACAACACAGGAACCAGCAGAACTGAATTCTCTTCCTACAAAGGCATCGGGCAGGCGAAACAAAGCAGTGCGATAATCAGCAAGCCTTCACGTCCCTGTTTCAAACGTGGACAGCGGTCCCGCACGTACAGCTATGCAAACAAGTAACCCAAACGCCAATCCGGCATACCTCGTTTATGCAACTCCCGGAGCGGAATGCCGTCTCCTCCCCCTCCATCGTAGGGCAGATACGGATCGGAAGAGACATCCATGGACGTGACGAAGGCGAGGCCCGCCTGCCGGCTCAGGAGGGCCGCGGCATCGCTCACGCAAGGGCGGCCGCGGGGGCCGCTGCCATGTTCGGCCGGGCCCGGCCTGCGCCGCCGCCGTGGCTCTGCAGCGCCGGGCTCTGCGGAGCGGGCTCGGCCCCGCC
>VYZQ01063167.1:0-32589 GCA_013400655.1 Mystacornis crossleyi
AGGGGGAAGAAGTGGAAAAGGGATTGCTGTAAACAGAAAGAAAAGAGTGAAAGAAGAAGGGATGAGGTAAATCAAGGTAATAGCAGCGTCACTGCTAATGGATATTACACCTCCCTCCGTGACCTCAGCTGCAGGGACATGATTTAGAGGCCTCAGTTAGAAAGGCAAGCAGGAAATGAAGCAATGTTCAGAGATATGGTATCTTTGGATAAATAGCTGCAGGAGGAAGGTGACCAGAGATGGCCATTCTTTGCCAATATTTTCTTCCCAGCCCCAAATGATATTGCTGTTTTGCTAAAGCCAGAGCCTTCAAGGCTTTGGAGTCCCTGAAGATGTCTGACCAGCCCCAAATACCCCCATGAACTGGCAGCCACGGTCCAGGTAAGAGCCCTGTAGAGATGGCAAGAGGTGTTGAGCAGGTTCAAATGCTCAAATGTTCACATGCCATGAAAGGACCCAGGTGAAGTGAGGGCAGGACTCTGAACGTTTGTGTCATTTTTTCCCTCATGTATCCAGGAGAGGGGTTGGGGATCAGCATGGACAAATCCATCTCCTACTACATGGAGGGAGGGAAACAACATCTGGAATAGGCAAAGGAGGATAAACATGGCCTTATCAGGGCTTTTTTTTTTTCCCCAGGGATGCTCAACTCAATCCCAGGGGACCAGCTTCCTGTGCTACTGAACTTCTCAGCCCAGTGTCCCTGCCCAGGACTCCTCATGCGAACCATCACGAGCAGGCCTGTCAGGCAGTCTGTCCTGCCCTTGAGATTCCCCATGCCACCTCTGCAGGCAGCCAAGAATCCATCATGTTTGCATTCCACAAGCATCCTTCAGCTCCCCTCACCCAGGCGCCAAAACCAGGAGATTTCTGCAAATATTAACATTTCTGGCTGCTGCTTGTTTGCCTGTTTACTCTGAGCTATGCATGAAACCTCTCTGGTCCTCCACATGCAGCACGGGCCTGGCCGGAACAGCTTTGTCCTCTCAGCCTTCCCTGTGATGGGTTGTGTGTCAGACCCCATCCAGCCTGCTGGTCACTGGGTGCAGGATGCCTGGAATACTCTTCTCCTGCACTTGGATCTCTGGTTCATGGTGCTGAGCATTCATAGATGTGCTGAGCTGCCTCTTCAGAGCCTGAAGCATTTGCAGGTTTTGATTTTTAATGGTTTTTTTAGGTTTCTGGCCTCAGCTCTGTATAGGAGGGGTGTGGGAAAGGTCTTCATGGCGTCATCTGACAAAAACAGGCTGGGCTGGCTTGGCTGCTCAAGGTGCTGGAGTCTTGTCCATTAACATCCACATTCCAGTGTCAGAGCACAGTAGCCATGAAATCCATACCTGTGGTCACATCACATACCCAGACTGCTTTCTCCTGACTGGGCTGAGGCTGTTTGCCATATTCATTACTTGCACCAAAGGCATCTACAGAGCCCAGTTCTCTCCCTGATGTCACATATGAAAGTCTTTAGTCCACTCCACGGGAACTGAGAGAATTAATTTACCATCACACAGCCTTCAAAAGCCAAGTGACATTTCTGCAGAAGATTCCACAAGAACAGTATTTCTCAATGCAACATTTCATGCACAGCATAGGTTATTGGGCATGAATGTCCCTCCCCTTGCTATTTATTTTGCACTTTGTTATCTGAGAAAGATGCAGATGTGCTCCAAAATCTCAGTAATTTTGGAGAAACTCAGACTCCACACTGCCTGCAGCTCAGCAGCCTTAGCCTGGAGGCACCTCCTGTGCTCCCAAGAGGATGTAAAAGCAGCTCTTTACAACATGGTTCTAGTTCTCCCCCTTCCACCTTCTTACAGCGACACACTGAAAGTCAGAGCCAGGGCATCACCAGAGTGGTCACCATGACCAGAAACAAAATGAAAGAAATTCAGTTGCTGTTGAGCAAGATAACCATCTCCCTTAAAGAGAATAATTAAAGTGGCTCTACCTTTGGTAAAAAATCTGAAAGATCCTCAAAAACATTTTCCTTCTGGAGCTGTAACCATAACAACGAATGTTTGCAAAGGATGCAATGGGAAGGGAGCAGGGAGAGACGTGCCCTTGGTAAGCACAGAGTGCCATGCCTGGCCACGCAGCCGATGGCCGCAGGTGATGCCAAGGATGAGGGGCAGGTCAAACCAGTGTAGTCCTGGGAATATTGTGCAAACCTGAGCTGTTCCCAGTGTCTGTACTGGTGAGGTTGTGGCAGTGCTTGGTTGAGCAGCTCACTGCCACTCAAACCCTGTGTCAGAGCTGCCCTGAACAGTCCTGGGGCCAGGGCTGCCATGGGAGCCAGGCTGAAGCTGAGGCCAGGGGCTCCCTGGGGTGGTGGCCTTCAGGGGACTGCAGCTCCTGCCTCTGGTTTTGGCAGTACAGTAAATACCGAGAGTCATGATCTTACCACAGGAATGAATTGATATTTTTCAAAGTCCTGCCATTTGCTCCCCATCCAAAGCTCACAAACTGATTTATTTGTAACAGGAGATGAGGAGGCTCCTTCCTACTCCTTTTTCAGGGCAATAAGCTGGGGTACTGCCTTGGCCAGGACAGTTGTTAAAAGAGGGAATAATCCATCCTGAAAACACAGCACCAGGGCCCCTGCTACCTTTCCCCTTTCTTCAGCTACCTGGGCTGGTTGTGCTCCTCTGCTTTACTCTGCAAAATAACAGTGCACACTCTTTGGTCCTGCATCTTCTACCCAGAGCAAATGTCACCCTGAAGGAGTGTGGTTTTCCCCACGGGAAGCTGAGCACTATGAGCTGCACTGTTCGAAGGCACTGAGTGCTCCCAGAGGTAATGCTGTGCAAAGCCATTATTTCCCCTGATACCTTAAATATCTTAAATGCCTGGGGAGAAGTAAGTCTCTTCTCCCTCCTGCACAAAATGGCTTTCAAAGTAGATTTGCAGGCTCCAGACTCACCTCCCTCGTGTCTGGTGTGAGCTCTTCAGCGAAGGCAGAGAGGAAACTGCTCATCGAATAATAAATTGCAGGCACGTGCTCCCCTGAGCGGTTGTTTGGAAAGTGTCCCATATGCCTTGTGCCAAATTTGCTGGCCAGGGAAGCTCAGTGGTATTAGCATGTTCCAGTTAATTAGGGCTGTGAGTCGTCCTTTTCATCGCCTGGAAGAGCTGAGAGAAGGACAAACCCAGAGCACTGCCTTTATACGGCTTTGTGCTTTCCAGCACCGTCTCGGCTCAGCTCGTGCGTGCTCTGCTCTTACCCTGGGGACGGCTCTTCCCCATGGGGCACTCGGTGCCATACCTATCTCTCAGTGTCAGACACTGGCTTGTGAGTCGTGTTTCTGGCGAACACGGAGCCAAATGGATTCCCAGCCAAATTCCTGGGTTTGTATCAGGAGCGGATCTGACCCTCCTGTGCTCAGACACTGCTGCTAGCCCAGCAGTGGTGAGCTGTGCAAGGCACAGGTAACCTGCTCCCTGCCCACAGCTGCTGTGGGTCCCCACAGGACCAGAAAAGATGGGAGTGAGGCAGTGAAGGAGCAAACATGATCCTGCTGCTGCTACAGTGGTGCTGAGCACTGGATCCCAGCTCCTGGAAACCTGCTGCCTTTTGGCAACACCAAGCCCACAGACGACAAACCGTGATCTGAGTTTTCCATCCACTTGCATCACTTTCAGTCTTTGAACTCTTCCAAACACTTTGGAAGAGTTTAGGCTGGGGCTGCCATCAGCCCATCCAGCTCTGCCTGTTCCCATCACACAATCCAGCATTTATAGTGCTGTTTGTCATCTCAGGAGTGACAGACTGGGTACAAATTTTTTTGTGGGACTGTGAAGCAGGAGTATCCAGTCTGGGAGAGCAAGACCCTGATGACAGAACACACTGCCTAAATGAGATGGGCAACTTAGAAAGAAATCCCATAACGCAAAGTGGGAAAGCAGCTGCCACTGCTGCACATCCAAGCACCAGGTCCTTTGCTCCAGGGGTGAGTTTGCCAGAGTGAAGCATTTTTATCACCTTTTTAATGTACAGAGAACTGAGATGCATCAAATGATTTGCCCAAAGGCAGACAGGGAGTCTGTGATACATGGGGAAACACGTTCCAACCCCCAAACTCGTCCATGTTTCTATTTTACCCAGACAACTGCTGGTCTACAATGTACTGTATTTTTGCAATCCTGGCTCTGAGGAGCTTATCTGACTGCAATTACCCTCTTCTGCAGAAGCTGTTTTCTACCTGGCTCAGTACACAAACAACAAGCAACAACCCTCTAATAAATTAACAAAGCTTTGAGTGCAGTGACTTGCAGAAATGGCAGCTAAATACAGGGGCCAGTTCTGGGCTCAGCAGTGCTGACGTCTGCCTGGAGAAACTGCCTGGAGTCCTTCTGTCCTGATGTGAGGATCGTCAGGGGGATTTTGAGAGTCAGAGTGAGATCCAGGGTGAGAAGTGGATGGAAGGGGTAAACCCTCCTAGGCATTAATTAACTGAATCGAATGAGCCCTAGTGGGGCAGGAGCTGAAGTGTGTTCAGCAGGACAAATCCCGTTAATCTTTTTCCATATGATCATCTCCATCCTGACTCACTGACCCTCATCCTGCAGACACACTCAACATCCTTGACTTCTGCCTGCCCTGAAGAAGAGCAGAGCTGTGGCAGTCCCAGGCCAACCCACACAGTTTGTCTCTCCTCCTGCTTCTCCAGTGACTCTCACTGTGGTGTCAGGTAGCTCAGATATTTTAGCCAAACCTTGTCCCTCATGGTGTCTCTGCTCCTTCACTAATTCCAGGAATGTTCACATGGGGACAAAAAGCTGTTACGAAATGAGAATCTGCTTTTAAATTCAGAGAGGTTACAGAGAGCTTTCTACCCACCCTCCCACCCCTGAGTCTCTTTGTGGCTAATTTAGTTCCCAAATGCATCAGACTCCCAAATCCACTGCATCCATGAACTCCGGGCCTCGAAAGGAAAAGGGGCTTTTATGTTACCAAAACTTGCTGATACTTTGGAGGCTGCTCAGGAAAACACAGGCATGACACCTCAGGAAGGAGCAGTGGAAATATTTTGGTTACATGCAGGTGGAATTAAACAGATGTTTAAAAAATGAAAAGCTGCTTTTTAAAGTATGTCACTGTTGCTGCTCTAGATGAAGCAGGATGAACTAGAGCATCTGGAAGCCTTGGTAACAGTTTTCTTAAAGATTCCTCCCGGGGAGTGAACAGATAATCCACCTTCCTTTTCTGACAGAAGTTAAGCTACAGCAGATGGCTTACAGCTGCAAGGTGGTCAGACTGAGGACCTGCCTGCTCACTGAGGCAGAGCAGATTACAGGCCATAAGACAGCCCTCTTCTCTGCCCCATTTCTCAGCCTTTTGACATCATTTTTGCTCCCTGGAGTACAAAATTCATTGTATTTGTCAGAAGCACGGGTGAGCAGACTCGCTTTTGCCTAATCAAAGCCCAACCACTGGGAAAAGCTTCTGAGCTGCAAAGATCCTTTGAATGATCCCATCACATCTGGAAGGACACGAGGCTCCTGGGACGCCCGTGCAGGCGCTTGTGTGTATCCAGCCTGTGTGAAAATACCCCAGGCTTGAGGTTACAGCAGTGCATGCAGTGGGCCCTGGCATCCCTGCTCGGGCGGCACAGCCTTCCACGCCCCAGGACAATGCAAGGCACGATCTTTGTATTCCCCCATCCTCCTCCTTCAGAGTGTTGCTGGTTGGGGCTTGGAAGACCCTCAGCTGCTTTGGGATCTGTAAGCTGTGCAGGGAGGTTGTTTTGCACCTTGGTGTTCAGGCTGCTGCAGTTTGTGCCGTGATTGCTCCTCTCAACCCACCGGGAGTGAGAGGGGTCTGGCACTGCAGCCCCCGGGTGTCTCTTCACTGTGGAGAAGCCAAGGCTATGCCGCACTCGCTGCTGGCTGTAATTGTGCTGTAGCTGGGTGAGATTAGGCAGACTGGCAGGCAGCCCGTGTCTGTGGTGCTGTGAGAAGAGCCTGGCTCCTGGGGACAGGGCTGGGGAGCACCAAGGGACCAAACTCCAGCTCGGTGGGTGCCAGTTGGGGTGACAGCCCAGGTGTGCTGAGAGCTCAAGGGTACCTTTCTGCACTGCTCTGTCTGGTCAAAGAGCTGAGCTGATGTTTTGGAGCAAAGCACATCAGGTTTTGGTGCTCCACTGGACCCCTTAGACCGTGGGAGAGGACATCTTGGGGACTTGCACTGACTAATCCATGATTTAAGAGTTTGCATTTGCTGTCATCCAGCAAATACCATGTGCCAAAAATGACTGGAATTCACCCCATGATCCTGATGAAGGTTCACAGCTTCAGGCTGCACAAATTTCTCTCCTGTCAATCACTGCCTTCTCCCCAGGCATCTTGTTTCAGCCCTGGGAAGGGAGGAGTGGGGAGCGGTAGCAAAGAAATCTGGAGAACAAGCAAAAAAATCTTACACAGAAGAGAAAGGAGGAAAAAAATAATCTTGAGCAGAAATCAACCATCCACTGCTGTGGACCCTGGAAAGGAGGAGTATCCATCCACCAGGAACAGGGGGAATAGCATGCACAACTCACTTCCCATTAGCTGCTCTTTGCCTCTCTTTGCAGACCACTGGGAGACAGCGATGGCTCTTTCCAAGCAGTTTCGTCTTGTCCTGCTTCCCATCACTCCCAGCTTTCCCGAGCAGCTAAATCAACAGCCTTAGGAAAATGAAGGGGGAGAAGACATGAAACTCCCACAAAAATCCAGTTAGCACAGCTGGTGGATTTAATGCCTAGTCCTTTCCTTTCTGAAGGAAACACAGGGAGAGGAGGGGGAAGGATGGCACTCATGAGGACTCTTGTCCAAGTCTTGGGTTCAAGTGTCACTTTCTGTGTGATTTCAGGAATGTTCTCATTCCTCTTCTTCTGCTGAACCATTGGAGTGTTTTCTTTTTCCTGGTGTATTGTGACTTTTTCTTGAAAGGGGTGGTTGAAAAGCCTCCCTGTTTCCATTCTCACAAAGAAAAGGAGACCAAAGTTCACTGTGGGGGTAAAGAGCAAGATAAAATTCCAGCTGTAGGTACTTGAAGCCAAGGAGAGGTGTCCTTCTTCTGAGCCTGTGGGAGCATCTCCTAACCCAGGTGAGCTGCAAACTCCCACCTTGCCTGAGTTGGCAATCCTATGCTAAGAATACATGACTTCTCCTTGAAGGCAAAATCTTTGAACAGGTAGGGCTTATCTGTGCTTATCTGCTTCCCTGTGTTGCCTTTAGAGTGTTTTCCTGGGCTCCAGAGAGCTTGTATTTTGCAGATTAGGATATGAGAATTCTGCTTTTCTGTCTCTCCCTCTTTCTTGCCTCAGGTGTGTGGACAGTGCTGAGCATCCTAAAATTGAAAGTCACTCAGTTTCCATGTCCACAATGAATCCGGCTCTGGAGCAGACCAAGCCCCTGCCAAGTGGCTAAAACTTTCAGCATTACTTTTACTTGCATCTCAGGAGTCCCTGAAGTCCTGTCCCACAGCTGCAGATTGCTCTGTGCACTGTGCAAACACTGAGGCAGAGGAGGGTGGAGGGAGGTCTGTGAAAGCTCCGCTAAGCTGCAGGACCTGCTGCAGGGGAGATGCCCCTCTGGACATGACTGTGCCAAGTTCCAATGAGTTTAAAGCCTCTGAAGGTCGTGCAGCTGTGGAGTGAGGGCAGGTAACACTTGCCCAGGTCCGTGGTATGGACGAGGAGCCTGCAGAGCTACAGCTCCCAGCACTTCTCCCTGGAGAGGAAACGGGATGTGGTGGAAAAGCTTCTCTCTGCTCGGTGCAAGAAGCCCCTCAGTGGCTGAACACTGTATAAACAGCAGCAGCAGGCTCCCTCCCCCTTTCCATTGCTGTTTGTTAAACACACGCTCTCTGCCTTTCTCTCATTCAGAAGAGAAGACAGCATCCAGCTTCGTGAGACGGGGCTGTCACTCACCCTGCGAGAGGGGGCTTTCCGGGTGCTCAGGGAGGGGTTCCAAAGCTACTCCCGGCGATGAAGCACTCTCCAGCAGCCCAGACCCTCACCTGACTTCCTCTCTTCTCCGAGGACACTTGCAGAGAAGTGCTTTTCACCCCTTTGCCACAGGTTGACTTCCAGAGAGGACCAAGCACTCTGTCCTGGCCAACGATGAGACAGTAACTGGAGGTGAGCGGCTCGGTTCCTGGAGGAGGAGGACGCTCTGGCCTTTGCAGGTGGGTCAGGGAGGGCTCATCTCAGCAGAAGGGCTGAGATGGGGCCAGATCTTGTCCATGCCACATGGTTCAGGCAAAAAAGGTCCAAGCATCTTTGGGAAACTGGATTTGGGGACTGACAGCGCTGAGAGCTGGAATAGATAAAGCAAACAAGAAATAGTGGCAGGAGAGTTTTGAAAGGGCCCTGAGCAGAAGCAGGGAGTGTGGGAAGCAGGATGCTGAGAGCAGTCAGGGCAGGAGGTTGCTCCAGGGTACTGCAGAACCCGGCCACATACAGCTCCAGAGGTGCAGGTGTGGGGCTGAAGTGCACGGCTGTCGGAGAACTCCTGATCTCTCCTGCAGTCTGCCTCCTCGTGGCTTGGTACAGACCTCTGTCAGCTCCTCCGTGCCGGGACTGCACACGCTGCTGGCACTCGGCTCTCTGCCACAGATCAGTGTCCTCAGAGAGGGAGATGCAAAGAGGGATACGAGATACAGGAGGAAAATCGGTGCTTGCTTTCTCTCAGCACCAATTGCATGTTAGTACTTGAACAGGGAAGCCCTCTTACAGTCCTGCTGCAGCTGCATTTCACCTACAGAGTTTCTGGTCTGTCCCAAAGCAGGATACTGGGTTTTCTCCACGTTTGTTCTGTTAGTGAGTTGTTACTTCTCTCTGCTCCACGGTCTCACCTATCCCAGACTCTGTAAATTTCAGGAGGTAACAGATTCCCCAGGTTAACCAGGATCCATCCACCACCGTCTCTCCCTTCCTGCAGCCCCAGCAACTGGTGTGTCTCCATTGCAGAGTCACCCACTGAGCCCTGTGTCCCAGCCAGCCTTGCTCTGCTCCCATGGCACGTCCCACAGGGCAGAGGGCCCTGCACTGCTCGCCTCTGCTTTCTGTAGGATAAATTCCCATGACAAATGATGTATCCCTGCCAAGCAGATCTCTTCTCACCACATCATTTTTCATTCTGTCCTGAGCTAAGTGACTACGGCATCCTCATTGCCTCTTCCCTGTCAGTCTTCCATGGCTCCAGCCTAGGCAGGGACAGGAAAATACTTAGTGTGAGGAACCACAAGAAATCCCTGGTGTATCTCCTCCTCCTTGCACTTTGTCTCCCAGTGCCAGTTCTACGCTGGGGTCTCCCAGGAGCAGTTCTGGGCGGCAATGAATGTCTGATGCCATGAGGTTCCTGCACCAGTGGGCCTGAGCTGGGTAGATAACTTACAAAGCTGCAGCAGATGGTGGGCAGGTCAGAGGGTCTTCCCTTTTGCCAGAATGTCATAGCAGGGCAATCACCCCTTCGCTGGAGATGGAAGGATCTGGGATAATTTCTGTCTGTTCTTTGGCTTCAGGAAATCCTCCAGAGCTGCTGTTTGTCCTGAAACCTGCCCATTACACAGAGAAGACAAAATTCGTTCCCCTCCATCAGTCATGTTTTGCATTTTCATGCAGTTCCTGAGATCTGTGTTCAGGTTTTGTGCTGAGATGCAGAGTCCTCTCTGGTGGTGAATGCAGGAGGCTGGAGTTAGCAAACTTGGGCTCTGTCCAAGCCCTGATGTGGATGTGCTGTGTGGTCTCTAGAAGGCTGGTTAACCTCCATATCTCCATTTATTGTGTTCTCCTCCCTTGAGTGCTGTGCTGTGGGGTGCAGGGACACTGAACACTGCTGCCTCTTGAGTGCTGGAGGGGGAACATGAAGGTGGTAGAACATGGCTTGCCTCAGGGTGACCACTGGGTTCTGGTGATGAGGGATGGTCTCAGACCTCCTTGTCATGGACATCTGTCTGGATATGGGTCTGGGGATGAGATGAGTCAGTGCTCCTGAGTGAGCTGCTGGAGATTAAGGGATTTGGTGGAGCTGAGCTGCTTTGGAGGAAAGACAAGCATGGAATAAGTCAGAGAGCCAAGCCGTGGAAGTATCCATCAGTCTCAACCCTCACACTCCAGCACTGCTGTAGAAAGAGTTTGTCATTAACCAAAGAGCAGAGACTGGCCCAAGTCCCTGCTCTCCCTCCTTTTGAATCCATGGACTCCGGTCTCCCTGCTTGGACAAAAAGAGAAATTCTAATTAACAAGCTCTGTTTTCTCCAGCCCTCTGCCCACCTCTCCAGCCCGGTCTTCTGAACCCTACCAGGCTTTACAGATGGCTCTTCCAGGGCTGGATTTGCCTCTTCCAGTCTGGTTGAGTGCCTGGGGCTGCAGCAGGGACATAGAGGGAGCTGGGGTGTCCCCAGGAAGCAGCGGTGGATGAGTCCCAGGGTACCTGGTCTAGGCCCTCTGTAGGAATGGATTTTGGAGCTGTCACTTTGGCCACTGTCCCAGTCATTGACAGTAGTGTGCTGAGTGCAGGGCTCCTCTGTGCTTTCCCACTTCCCAAAGGCAGAAGCCTGCTGGCACAGGGATACAGCTCTCTGTCTCACTGGGAGCCATCCCTGGGTCCCAGCCCTGCCTCAGGCTGAACCTCTGCTGGAGCAGAGGTTGAGGATTAGGGTTATCTTGATATGGGCAGTGCCCTGTTTCTGCATCCCTTCATGACAACTCAGCATAGAGGAAAGGACCTAGATAGTATTTCTGACTCTTCCTGGTCTCTCCTGTTGCTTTTTTGTCCCAAAAGCCGTTGGCTCTCAGCTCTAAGGACTTTTTCATCTAGTCTGGCAAGCCCTTTAGGCACGGGGCCTGACAGCAGCCTACACATATGCCAGCACTTCCATTACTTGCTGGAACAGACCTCAGTCCACTCCTAGCAGCATCCCAGCGACCTCCAGGCAGCCCCTGGAGTGGGAACATTTATTACAACCATTTTGTCTCTTAATTAAAATGTCTTAATTGATTTGTAATAGTTCCCCTTTGGAGAAAAAAAAAATAAACAAAATCAAATAGTAACTCCATTAAGGCCATTTTGTTAGGAAGCGAAACAGCTCCAGTAACTGTGATGTTCCTGGCTCCTCTCAGATGGTGGGTAGCTGCCAGTCTCCAGCAAAAGGAAATGGGCTGAGATGTGAGTGTGGGAACTGGCAGCCAGTTGGTGGATGAGATGGAGAAAAAGAGAAGGGAGTGTCCACTAGTGTGGTGCCAGGACTTGGGTACTGAAGATAAAAAGAATGGGAAAGCCACAGAAAAGGGGATAACAAGTGATAAAGTAATGCTGGACAATCCAGAGGGTATAAATCTCAGATGGAGAGCAAGCAGGCAAAGTACAGTCACTGAAAGTGTCCCCAGCACTTGCTCTGTTTCCTTGGCTGACCTTGCTCTTCTGGCAGTGGGGTTTGCTCAGGGCCAGTTGCAGCAGCACAGGTGCCTGCCAGGGAGTCAGGCTCTGCCAAAGAAGCTGTGGTTGTGCCACCTTCCCAGGACCCTGCCTGTTCCCCTGCTCTGCTTTCCACTGCACTCCCTGTATGGCATGGCTCTGAGCTCCTTTCTCCTATCTTAGAATCTTGGTCTTTCTATCTTGGTTTTTCCAAGGCTGGGGCAGTGGTGCTGTGGAGGTCTGAGACCACACTTAAACAAACCCTGACCTAGCAGATCCACCCATTTTTTCCTCTGCTTCCTACCTCCCTAGCAGTAGCTACGTGGTGTCCACTATCTCACAGTATCTGAGTCCAACAACCTCACAGACAGGAACCACTGGCATAAATCAGCCTGTAGAGTGAGATGTTAGGCAGGCAATTAGACACAGGGAAGGAAGGAGAAAGGGTGCCAGCAGGGGTGGTTTTACTGCGGGCAGCTCTTCTGCTGGGCCTCTGCAGGGTCCTGGCTTTGCAGCCGGCCGGGCAAATTCCTGGGAGCAGCTCTGGAGGGGGAATCACAACCCTTGCTCTGAGGAGGGACGACAGAACAAGCAGCCATTTTAGTTTAGGTTGCAGTGTAACTGCAAAGCATTCTCCCTTCCCAAGGACAGGCTGTCCTTAAACTTTTGGCTTGCATGGGACTTGGAGAAAGCCCACCGGCATCCAGTCAGCAGTGCTCACATCTGTCCTTGGACAAACCCAGCTCATTCCTCAAGGAGCCTGAGAAGCTATCCAGCAGTCTGCCTCTAATTCCTACTTCATTTAAGCCCTTTGCCTCCCTCCGTTAGTGAAAGGGCATTTTTGCCCCTCTCTGCAGGTCAGAGAAAACACAATGCATTGCAGACCTCCCTGCTTGGGCAGAGTGATGACTTTTGCTCACTTTTGTTTAAGTCTGCTGTGGGAATGGGGCCTCACTCACAGTGCTGGGGAGAGGGGATATGTGAGGGGCCGTGTCCGCCCCTCTCCACATAGCCCACAGCCCTTCTGAGCCACAGAGGCTGAGGAGGAGGCAGTACCAGAGCTGGCTTTTCTCCGGCCACGTTTGGATTCAATGAACACCCTGCTGTGACAACACTCCGCTGTTCCAAAGGCGCCGAATGCCAACCAGGGGTTCCAGGCTGCGTCAGCTCTGGCTCCTTGGGCTCCCTGCTCCCGAAGCCGTGCCACGCAGGCATTTGAGCACCACGTGGCAGGAGGCTGATGGACACTGGGGCTCTGGCTCTCGGCCTGTCTGTGCCTGGATGCTCAGCAGCAGCTCCGTGGGAGGCTTGTTCACAGCTTCAGTGGTTTATGCCCTGCACATGCATGTCCCTGTAGGAGCTCCCTCCTCTGCTAAGTCAGCGGATGCCTGGGTGTCACCAACACTGAGAGGACAGAGAGGTTCTTTTAGGGATCCCTGGCAGAATGAAGATGGCACTAAATCATAGTGACAGTTAAAGCTTTGTTTCTTTATCAGGGTATTATGATTAGTGTAGAACAGAATTTATGATTGAAACAGCACAGGATTTCTACAAGCAGAATCAACATAGTACAATCTACAAGTAGCAAAAGACAGAATTTATAAATAATTTATGATTTCTAATCACCTAAGTAATACAGAATTTATAATATCATTTATAATTTATAATCACCTGGACCCTCTTCAGACTGGGCCAAATCCTAATGCATGGTTTGTTCTATCATTGTGACAATAATAATCTAGACTCTAAAATCCTATAAAAGAATATGAGCCACTCACTGAATCCTTGGAGAAAGCAGAGGATGGTGGAGGTGTCTCCAGGCCATAGGGTTCATGGGTTTCACTGTCCAGCAGTTCTTCACTTAGGACTTGTAACTGTGCTCTGTGTGCTGTCACACTTCCCTCTTCTGTGATGGGGACACAAATAACACCTGCCTGGCTGGGCGCCTGTGGCCTTCAAAGCCAGCAAGGAAGGCAACAATTGCCTGATGCCTGGGAACCCTGCGACTGGCAGGGGAAGGAAGAAGAAAACTGGTTTGTCTAGTTGGTTCACAGGACCTTGAGGGCCTGATAATGAGGGCCAGGGAATGACTGTGTGACACGTTTGATCATAGAAAGTGGCTCATAAAAGGGCATTAGTTGTGCTACCCACATTACTGGGAGGGAGAGCAGGAAGAACTGGGTGGATTGGGTGGTAGCATCACTAGCAGGAGCAGTGGCAGAGACTTATGCAGAGACAGGGGGAGAGATATTTTCACCTGGAGAGGTGAGAAATAAGAAACTGAAAAAAACCTGGTGCACAATCTGGAAATGAATAAATTGTTATGGGGAGGTGGAGAAGAACACCTTGACTTTGAGAGTGCCTTGTTTCTCTCCTTTCCTAGTTCTTAAGGTGCTAGGACATTTTTGTAGGCAAGTAAATCTCATCAAAGATGAGTGTCATCCATGCTCTCACTTCTGCTATATCTGTGTTCCAGACCTCCTTCTCTTCTTTATGGAAAATCTCAGGTCAGGCATGGGACCATTGGAAGGAAACAACAGCACATTCACCGTGCAGAAGACAGCATTAGATGAGAAGCTGCCACATGGCTGGCATGCCAAGGACTTTGTCACTCCTACCCAGGATCTCTCCGGGTCCCGCAGTGTTATGATGGACAGCACCAAGATCCTGGGGGTCCAGGTCATCTTGATTGCTGCCTACTCCCTCATCATTCTGCTGGGCTTCATCGGAAACTCCCTGGTCATCTATATCATAGTGAAGTACAAGACCATGAGGACTGTCACCAACTTCTTCATAGCTAACCTGGCCCTGGCAGACCTGATGGTGGACACACTCTGTCTGCCTTTCACCCTCGTGTACACCCTGCTGGATGAGTGGAAGTTTGGAGCTGTCCTTTGTCACCTGGTTCCTTATGCTCAAGCTCTGAGTGTTCATGTGTCCATTCTCACCCTGACTGTGATTGCCCTGGATCGGTACCGCTGTATTGTTTTCCACTTGGACAGCAGGATTTCCAAGAGACTCAGCTTCACCATCATAGCTGTCACGTGGCTGGCAGCAGCTGTCCTAGCAGGGCCTCTGGCCATCTTCAGGGAGTACCGATATGAGGAAATCCCATCCATTAATCTCAAAATGGCTGTTTGCTCAGAAAAATGGCCCTCTGGTAACAACAGAGATGCCACCATCTACAGTCTGTCCATGCTCCTCCTGCAGTATGTTCTTCCTCTTGCAGTTATTTGTTATGCCTACACCAGGATCTGGTTCAAGCTAAAAAACCATGTCAGTCCCACTTCCAGGAATGAAAACCAGTGCCGGAGGAGGAAGACAACCAAAATGCTAGTGATGGTAGTTGTGGTGTTTGCAGTCTGTTGGCTCCCCTTCCACATATTCCAGCTTGCCATTGATCTTGATCTGGTTCTTATCTTCCATGACTACAAACTCCTGTACACTGTCTTCCATGTCGGGGCCATGTGCTCTACATTTGTCAACCCCCTGCTCTATGGATGGATGAACAAGAACTACCGGAATGGCTTCCTTATGTTCTTCCGTTGCCAGAACAAGCCGGAAAGCATCCACACTGAAGGCTCAGTTAGAGGGAGGTCATACATCTTCAGGGCCAACACTCTAAATTGGAGCATCAAACAGACTCCTGGCAATGGATCACTGCCCACAGAGGTTTAGGGATGGGACATCCACCTCCAGGACTGAGGCTGGCTGGGCCCAGAGACATTCTTGCATGAATGCCTTTTTTTGACAGAACATTATCCTGCCAATTATAGCTACAGCAGCCATGTAGAAATACCCCCTGTATCTCTCAGAACAATAAATCTGGTGTATTTTTGTCTGACCAAAGAAATGAATTTTTCCTTTCGCTGCGTTCAAGTTATGCATGGAGACACATGACAAAATAACACAGAGAGAAGGCTTTCATTTAGCCAGAAAAACACACGCTTCTTGCTATTTCCATTTGCCAAAGTGGGTTGCACAACCTTTTACCCCCTGACACATTACACATTACAAATGTGGAACTGATATTGACTGTGATTGTTCATCTGTACGTCTCCTACCCAAAAGCCTTAATGATCCATCTTTAGCTAATGCCTCCAAGGGGTGGAGGACCTGCACTCTGTTCTGCAAACATCTGCTTGTTAGTGCCATCACTCCTCTGACCTGGGGAGGGAGTGGGCTGGCACAGATTGAAGCCGGACAATCCATGATCTCTTGCCCAGCATTTGCATAAATCTGTATTTGCAACCCACGGGATGTGCTCAAGTCCTCAGAAAGCCCAGGAGGTGGCAGCGGCACTACTTACCACAGTCTCCTTTGCAAGAGCAGAAGCAGGGCTTTGGGAATGCCTCATTAGCCAGGACTTGTGTGCCAGCACCCTGGAATTAGCAGGGAGGAGAGCAGGAGGGGGAGCAAATAGGAAAGAGCTGGGGCAGCTGATTAACAGGACTGAAACTGAAGCTAAGGGATTGCTAAAGACCCTAAGATGTGGCTCCTGCCATGCAATAACTTGATGGATGTGAACATGACCAGAGAGGCAAAACTGCCAATGAAACCATTGTCCAAGGCACTCAGAGGGTTTAAAGCTTTCCTCTTGCTGAGGCTGGAGGTAGTATGGGTCCGTACATGGGTGCTTCTTTTGGGAAGACAGATGTAACCTGCCTGCATGGTTGTCACAGATGTGGTGTCCTCTGGCAGAACACACGGAGACTAAGGAAGATGTATTCTTTCAAACCAAACTGTATGTTCTCCTCCTGAAGGCTTGTGTCAGCTGGGGAGTGTATTTTTAGCTCTGCCATCAAAAGAGCCTTGATTGCTACTGTGATCTTGGTGTCATCTCTAAAAGTCAGTGTTCATCAGATTGGAAAGTAACTCCCAGATGCAGGAAAGAGACTCAAGAGACCTCCTCATTAAAAATAAAATGAAAATAAAAACTTTGATTTGTAGGTCTTCACTGAAGCAAGGACAAGAGATAAGAGGACCTGCAGTACTGAGTACATTGGATCAGGCTGCTGGGCTGTCACATCTGGGTCCTCAAGAGATCAACTGCCAAAGGGCTTATTTGAAATTCTGCCTCCTTTCCAGCTTGACCTGCCTCTGGCCCTCGTTCTCCAGCTCAGCCTCTAACTGCCACACTCAAATTTAAGCTCTTTGTTTATTTCTGCTCTCAGATCCTCTGCTCCATTTTCCTAAATAGGTATAAGAAAGTTGTGTCTGGTTCCTTCCCAGGAGGCATCAGTGCCAGGCAGGGGCTGCAGACCACACTTCACACTTGGAAGCATGGGCATATTGATGCCTAATAACCTCTTCAGCACCCGATCCTGCAGATCACAGCCTGGCTTTCTATTCAGGGAGATTCAGGATCTATGAAGATCCTGTCAGGAAGTCACTGGTGTTCCAGCAAACGGGTCCTCTGCTTCCTGACAGGCCAAGACATGATGGGAGAACCAAGACACAAGTTAACCTTCCTCAAGTGAGTGCTGTGGAGTGGCAGTGGGAGTTTGCTGTTTCATCCTGATTGAAGGGGGAGGATATTCTCCTCCACAGAACTGGTAAATTCTGTCCCTACTAATGAGCTGGTCATTTCTACAATCCATTCTCCTGAGGAACTCTCCCCACCTTTCCATCAAGCCCCAAGATACAAGGAAATGTTTATGTTTCAAAAGTATCTCAAATGGGTGGAAAGAATTCAACTATTACCAATATACAGTTCAGAAAATGATTTAACACTCAATAATATAAGTCAGAGGAAAATAACAAATTTAGCAGTGCGAGCTTGGAAGCCAATCATGCTGCCAGGCAAGATGGATGAGGAGCTAAATTGCTCTTCTAGAGGCCTTGCCAAAGGTTTTGTCCTATGACACCACACACGGCATCTGACTGCAGAGCAAGGCAGATAATGACATTATGAATGACTGTTTAATTTTGAGCCCAGACTTTTAAACTAAATATGGATAAATAAATAAACAGATCCAAAAAATAAACACTGGCAGTGGCATTTACAGGGCAGAGGGATTTTTATGCTGGAGCAAACTGAGAAGGAAAAACTATTTACTTGAAGGGTAACAGCAAAGTTCTTGTTTGCACTGTTTAATACATTTGTGCAGCCTCACTGATAGATTGTGCCAGTGAGCTCGCTGTTTTTTCCTTGCCAGTGGAAAAAGTTACAATCTTCCACACCCACTGCTGGCAAGGAAACCAGCTCTTAGTTGTGCATACATGTTCCCATGGAAAACCATGATGCCTCTACTGAGGGAAAGTGGCCTTAGTGTCCAGTACCAAACAGAAAAGAGAAGATGGGGAGCAAGGAAGCAAAGCTGCTTAACAAAGGGTGATCAGAGCAGATAAAAAGTATGTTTTGACTATTGTGATTGCATAGAAGACAAGAATTAATTTGCTTCCACGAAACAGAAATTGGTTGGAGATGAAGGTTCCCCAAATATTAACACTCTGCTAAAGATGGTCTTACTGCCATGATCAGCTCCATGAAATCAAAGACCAGCAGCTTTTTAACTACTTAGAGCTCAGGACAGGATATTACCCTGCTCTATGGGTGTGTCAAGGGCATATTCTTTAGTAGTTACAGATAATCTTGGAGTCATCATCCCACTGCTTGCTCCTTGTCAAGGGCACATCTGTGACTGCCTGGCCAGCTGGGCCCCTCTCTGCAGAGCTGGCCCTGCTGTTACTGACACGGGACTGAACGACTCCTGTCACTGGCACAACAGCTGACAGGGATAAGGTATTTCATTACAGAGCTGGAAACACAGTGACAGAAATGAAAATGAACAAGTGTTTCATCAAAGCTTAACTGGAAGACAGTGTTGTTCCTGGTGGCCAAATGAATTTCCTCCAGGACTCTTCCTGAGTCTTGTTGACATCCTTCTCAGTATGCTGCTTCACTGAACTGACCTGAGGACATTTCACAGCTTTTAGGAGGGAGATTCTGAATTCCTTTAGAAACGCCCTATTTCTTATGCTAGGACACTCCTGGTCATATCATACAAATCTTGTATTATAAAATGTACCACTGAACAGTTTTTAATTGCCTAAAAAATTATTAACTTTGAATAGACACAACAGGTGGCAATGCCTCGAGCTATTCCATGCAACCATTCCTCACATGCCAGTCAAATCCAAGAACAGCTGAGATGTGGCAACTTCTTACTTTAAAACCAGCAGCATCAATAACTGTTGTTCCCTAGAACAGGATGCTCTAAGAGCTCTTGAGAACCAGAGTGTCTTATCAAACTTCCAGCCCTGACAAAGTACACTGAAATTTGCAGAGCACAGGCTGTGCTTTGGACACGGGAGCCTTCCTGAGCACTAGAAATGTTGCCTCTAAAACACTTAGCTTGTTCTGAAAATCGCTTCTCATTTAATTTCCAAAGCATACACATCTGTTAACGAGGTAATGCATGTACAGAGAGCAAAGGTTTGGGCTTTTTACTTTTCCTTGTCTTAAGGCAATATAGACAGCTGGCACTTAAATCAGTGCAGGGTGAGCTGGGTCCTTTGGTCAGGGCTCTCTCACAATCAAAAACGTGACACACTCCTGAATTTGCCTGCGCTTCATCCTGCTCCTAGAAAGGCCAGATTCAGCCCCTTGTGGCTACATGGTGCCCTCTCCCATTCTCCATGGAAGCCCAGGCAAACAATGTCAAATGGCACATGTTTTATTCAACATACCCACAAATGTATCAGCAGAAACACTGCTCTGAGCTTTGCACAAAGGCTCTATAGGGAAATACATACTAGTCCAGGAAAGAGGCCATTCCTCTAACATATGCTAATATGTCGGAGGGGCTGGAGTGAGTTCTGTTCTGCTGAAGGAGGTCTCAGACTGTTCAGCCTTTCCCTTGATATCAGGTGTTAATCTTATCATTGTTACAGTTAACATGGTCAGAAACCAAATTAGCCTTTGAGCAGGAGCTGGGGAGTTGGCGCTGTCTTTGCACGCCTTTGTCTTTCAGTTCTGTTATTGTGTGATTCCACCAGGGTCTCTGAATATGCCAGGTTTTAAATAAGGCCCCATAATCAGCTACTCTGGTGAAAATCAGGAATTACTGCAATAATCTGGAAAAAAAAGAAAGGATTCTGGGTTCATATGGGTGGGCAGAATTTGGTCCCTTGCATTTGAAAAAACCAGAGCTTTGTCTTCCTTTCAGTTTTCTCTTATCTAGCTTGAGATTCTTGGAGTGCCAAAAACAATATTGCATATTACTGCCAGAACATTTATCTTTGTTTTGAGCTCGTTTCAGAGACAGGATTTGTTCAGGAGAGCCTGGGAGGGGACAAAGGCTAGGGTTTTAAAGCTCATCCTTATCTCTAGTCTCAGTGTTTTTTAAGTTAAAAGACAAATCAGAAAAAGACAAAGTCACTCACACCGAGGGAGGTACCAATTTATCTTCAGACAACACAACCTCTATTTAATTTTCCATCCAGACACCCCATCACCCTTTGCCAAAGTGTTGTATGTACACGGGGCTGGATGAGGATGGGGGAGGAAAGCATTTTTCTGCTGCTAATAGCAATACCTTAGTGTCACTCTTGATTTATAGCCAGCAAAGAATGCTTTTTCTGGTCTATGTTCTGTTCACTGTAATGAGTTCAGAAGGAATAGTGTAGATGCCTCATGGAGCTCACAGGAGGAAATCTTCATTAGTCCAGTCCTCCCCGGTATGGCAGCAAGGTCTGGGAACATTAAAGGAGAAACCCTCTTGTTTATAACTAGCTTATTGAAGTGCACAGGCATGGAGCTGTACCCTGCTAATGTGTCACAAACTTTCAGACACTGCTCGTCTTCAGGATTCACAAGCAGCTCAGCCACATGGTGCTTCTTGCTGGTGTAGGGAAGTAAGAAGGAAATTAGGACACAGAACAAGATTTCAAGATATTCAGGAGAGGATGAACCCTTGGATGAAATCTAGAGGTGATATGGTTCTTTATGTAACCTGGGGTAGATTGTTGGCTCTGTTGGGAGCAGGATCAAAGGGGAATGAAGTCTGCCATGGTGCAGGAAGAACAGAGCCTCTATCAGATTAGAGACAAGCAAGAAATAACAGCAAACCTGGATTGACCATGTCCAGTACTCTTTTGTCGGTTGAGGCAATAAAGGATGCTATTTAGGGAAGGCACACTTGCTTGGCCACTTCAGTGGTTTGTTCCCCTCATACCTCTAACAGCAGCCACAATTGTTGTATCAGCTGTGTTAAAGTGGACATCCCTGCCTAGGCCATTTAGTGTCCATATCTAGACTTTTTGTTTGTGATTTTGTCTGATTGTTCCCTGAGTCTGACAATTCTGTCTGCTTCCCACGGCAGCCGGTTCCAGAAGTTCACTTCCATAGTGTAAAAAAGCACTTCCTTTTTCTGTTAAAACCAACCCCCTATTAGAGTCACCAAATGCTGGCTGGTTCCAGGACTGTGGACTTCCTGAACAGCACCTGAACCAGAGCTTATCTAGGGCCACTTTCATTTTACAAATCTTGGTGCTGTCCTCATTTTCCAGCATTCTTCTCTCCTGGCTCAAGTCACGTCTCCTAAGACAGCTTCCTCATCCCTCATGATCTTGTTTGTCCTTCTGTGGACCTCCTTTAGTTCCACAAATACCACAATAAGCTGAATTTTGCTCCTAATTCCCATGAAAGAGTGGGATCTATCAGCTTTGTTCTAACCTTGCTTGGAATCAACCATATGAGTGCTTTCCACTAGGTGAGGAGGAAGGACATCTCTTGAAAAAAAGTGTCAGGCTGCCTCTCCCTGGCTGAAGCATCACTGCCTTCTTAATGAAATCTCATTACACTGGTCACTGAGTCAGTTCAATGAATCGTGAAATGCATCCCCGGTTTTGTTTTTGAAGGTGAGAGACAAAAGGGCAGTCAGAACCCTTCCTCACTCTGAACTCTGTATCTAATAGATTTATCCAGGGTCAAGACTGGAGTCTAAATGATCCTGATACTGAACAAGTGCCATAGATCACAGTTTCATCTGCCCATTCCATGAAACAGAGAAATGAGGAATTATGCATTTCAGGAAGAGAGGGATGAGGTTTTGTTACTTGGCAACTGTAGCTCCCACATATTTTGGAAAAAACTGAGAACATCCTGTACCTCAGAGAAATCAACCAGCTTAGGTGAGGAGGAAGGGAGCTGGCAGCAGATCCCCAAAACTTGGAGCTGGAAAGATCTCGTGGGGCTTGTGGAAGCAAAAATTACTTTATGTCTTTATGCTCCTCAGCTTGTCTCCTCAACGTGACTGTCTGCATCAGTTTCTGGGCTCTTCATGGTGAAATAATCCATTGTTCTGCCATTTCTGTCTCGCAGAGGCATTTCACAGCCATCTGAATGAGCTCTAATCCACCTGCCAGCTGCAATCAGCACACAGCATGGCTGCACTCCTGTCAGCCAAGATTTGAGCACCAGAAACAAAAACCTTCAAAAGAGGAATCAGCAAGAGATCTGCATGTGAAAACTGGGGAGGGAGCAGTCAAACCTGAGGGCTTGGTAAGTGTACATACAGGGATAGCAAACCCAGGCAATGAGGCCAGGGTAAAGTTTCACTTGCCTTCTGCAGTGGCAGTTGACTTCAGGCAAGAATTCAGACGTGATTATTAAAATAATAATTCAGGCCTTCAGTTGCTGGGAGCCAGTCTCCAAGGTTGAGCTCAGCAGGCGGCTGGGCTGTTGGACCCCAGCTAATGCATTTATGCAGTGGTTCAGCATTTTTGGTCCAGTTTTGTTACTGACAACTTTGCTGTGTGAATTCCTATTTCTCTTTCCTAGGTTGCATATAAGAATCCAGTGGTTTCAAGGAGCAGATCTCAAGTCTCCACGACAACCCTGCGGAAACCAATTAAGTAAAGGTAAGATAACAAAACTACCATGGCAAGAACTGATTGAAACGGTCTGTTACTTCAAGGAGTGCAGCAACGTGAGATTGCTACAGTGGCAAAGATGTCTGATTACAGTCGTTGTAAGGTCTGCCTGGTACTGCAGTCTGTTGTGTGAAATTCCAGATGGCTTCATCTGGAAGTAAAATCAGTGAGAGTTGGGTTGTTAATATCCAGCAGTTCGTTTGGAATCCTGGTTTTTCTAATTATGTCATTAAAAGGACATGAGCTAATCTCACTGCAACCCAAGCAGCTAGAACAGCCTGGGAAGATCCCCTCTCTGAGATGCAGCCATTAAAGCACTGCTGACAGGGGGGAGAGTGGGGAGAGGTCCTGGAGTATTTTCATCCTGTGCATAGTATAAGAAAAGATCATAGGAAATAAATGTGAGGGAGATGGAACTTCTTTGGCTAAACCATTTCTGATCGCAGGGTGTCTCACTTCTTCCAAGGCTCCTGTGATGGTGGTTTCATCTGCTCCCCACAGACTAATTGTAACCACTAAATCTCCCTTACTGCAACCTATCACTTCTTGTCTCCTGGCTGGCACAGATAATAGTTTATTACCTTCTATACTGCACTTTTACCTATTTCAAGGGTATTATCATGCATCTCCTCCACTTCCCCTAGAATAAATGATTTTTTTCTGTACCTCCTTGCAGGGCTCATTTGCTGTACCTCTGGTTGTTCCTGCTGCTGTCCTCTGGACTTTGTGTGTTCAACAGCCAGAAGTCAGGGGCCAGGGACCAGGCTGCCACGATCAGCACAGAGCAGGTGATGTGCAGGTACTACGTGCAGAGAGTGTGTTGGGAGGGAAACAAGTGTCTGTTCTCACATGATTTGCCTACAAGCAAATCCTCCACTGTCTTCAAATACTACCAGAAGGGACAGTGTGCCTACAGCGCTTGGTACAGGTGTGATCACACGAGGCTCACAGCCCCGGGGGGAGCCACAGCCACTGCGCTGCCCCTGGCAGTCCCCCACAGCCCCTGAGTGTGGGCCCACCACCACGTGGAGCAAGCAGAAGAGGACGCTCAGGGACAGAAATCTGTGTGGCTTGAGGGAAGAGCAGCAGAAGCCTGGTGCCCTCAGGGTTGTGGTGTGCTGCAGTGACCAAAATAACAACCTGGAAGTGAAGCCCCATTATTACTTGGAAGCAATTTGCAGTGGACTGGAAGATTGGTAGCTGGGAGTGCCTGTGGTGACAGGGAGCAGCGGTGTCCATACGTGGTAGAGGGAATGTGGCACTTGGGAGAGTGCTGCCTGTACCTCCACGAGGTCATGAGCTATGTGGGCTGCAAGTGCTTCACCCTTTCAACCAAGAACAGAGGAAGGCTCACAAGATGATGTGCATGGCAACATCTGAGCTCAACATGGAGAAGGCCTTTGTTTTCCAAGCCAGTCAGGTCAAGGTGTACAGCATCTGTATGGAAGGGATGTATGAGAAACCACCAGCCTCTGAGAGGAGGTTTGGGATCCCTTCCAACTCCAACCACACGTACTTCTTGTCCTGCATCTGGCAGTGGAGATGTGCCAAGTAGTTCAAGAAACGCATCATCAAGTCCTGTCCAGAGTGCCAAGTAACATTCAAGTTTGTCATTCCCCATGTGTACTGGGTAGAAAAGCAGAAGAAAAATGAGCTAATTAAAGAATTTAAGCAGAGTGGGGATAAAGCCCTACAAGTACTTTGAAAAAGTGAAAGGAATGTTCTGGTTTGGAAGAAAGTGTCTTTGGAAGGAAGTTTCGCAGGGAACAAAAGGGCTGAAGGAGGTAAAAAGGTTCTGCAAAAATGTTAGGTTTTCTGAGCAATTGCTCTGTACAGTGGAATGCACAACTGGGAGCTACTCTTTTCCAAACACAGTAACTGCCTCTTCACTATGGCAGGAGACCAGGGTCTTTGTTTCCTTGTCAGCGGAGCTATTTCCATGTTCTGACTCATCCACGACTGTTTCTACACCAGTAAAAGCAGCAGTATTTGCAGCATTGTTCAAGCCCTCACAGGTGAAAATAATTATGAGGCAAAAGTTTTCTTACAAGTTGCACGAGTCGTGGAGTTTTTCACTTTTCAACTTGTGGGTGTTGCCTTGTGTGTGCAGCTCTGGGTATGTTCACAGCATGACCATGGTTCTCTAGGATGGAGGGGCACAAGTGACAGGAGGCCACAGTGATCATGTCCAAACCTGCCTTTCCTCAGGAACCTGGTGCCTCACAAATTGTCTCTGAGTCAACCTCAGGACTATTTCTCGTGCTGCCTTCCCCTTTCTGCACTCCCATCCCTGTTGTGAGTGCAGCAGTCACTTCCTTCTCACTGGTCTGTGTAGCTCCTGTTCAGGCAACCTTTAATTGCTACTTCTTCCACTTTCCCTTGAAGAACAGCACTTACATTATATTTCCTTGTGGATAGAATGTACAGTTCTTTTCAGTTAGTTCTCTCTTCCAGTTTTGTTAAGTCCCAGATGAGCTGATCTTAGACTGCTGAGCCTTGCTTCTTCTGTGAGACAGGACAAGTACTGCACTCAGAGGCTTGTAAAACCTGTCATCTGTGCTGCAGCAGCAAAAAGCATTGTCATTGAACACATCTTACAATAATTGTGTTGCCATCAGCTGGGGATCTAGGAGGCAGACCTTACTTGGAAAGTGCTGCTAAATACTCAGAGAAAAGCAAATTTTGAATTCTCAGGGGTAAATACTTTTTCCAGACTCTCAAAAAAGTAGTGATTTGTGAATCCAGGTGTGGGAGAATTTTTAGTGGCACCAGTGCCTGGAATTTTTCAGCAGCTTTTTTTTCTCTTGTTGAGACCTCTCATTAACAAGCCCTAACAGTCATGGCAGCAGCTACATGGGTGTCCTGTCAAATGGAAGAGGTGGGGCAGAAACTCCTTGTTCCTTCCAGTGCACTCATTACTGTTTTGTCTCTTCAAGTTCTGTTTCAAGTCATAGATTCCCCTTGGATCCTTATGGGGCCATTCCATGATGAATGATGGATGAGCAGCTGCTTTCTGTTTCTTAGCACATATTTCCCCTTTGTTACAGCGTTCTCATCAGGTTTGGTCACACTCCCATGTATTCTGATATTTCTGGTACCCCACGCTGTCTTAAGAGAAATAAATTAATAATCTTCTTTCTTGCATGCACACCTTTCCCTGTGCCCACTTAAAAACCAGTGCCGTGGCAAATATTCTTCAGTTCTGCATTCAGATAACTAGTGATCTATGAAAACAAGTTAAAAATGAGGTTTCTAAACAGAATTTAATATAACGTTGTTGTTACAGTGACTGTAAGGAGGTGCAGATTTGATGTTTTCAATCCAGGGTTACAAGGGTGTGCACTCTTATCCGTCTATTTGATTTTTAAATCCTTATCTCTGTTGTACTGTAGGCATTGGGGTAGCTCAATTTGCTGTGTTAATAAACTGTCTCTTGGATCTCTGTAGCCCTTTTATAACATCTAAGACTTTTTGAGTTTCATGGTTACCACAATGCATAGCATTGAGCATACAGAGCTCATTCTTTCTATTTACGGGTCATCGTGGTAATAAATATGAGATCGATGCCTTTGGACATTAACAAACAGGTGCAGCCCTACAGTGTGACAAGGAAATTATTTTGGCTGGGACTTTCCAACAGTATATTATCAGGGGAGACTGTATAAACAAGTCAGCGCTTGTTGGAAGGAATCACGGGTATGGGGCTTCACTCCTGGTTGTCATCCCACTTCACAGTCCACAAAACCTCTCTAAGATAGTGGATCTCTGAAGGCAGCTTGACTGTGTCACTCTGAGCAAACTGCTACTGTGGGTCTGTTCAGGGACACTCAGAGTGATGAATATGCCACGTCACTCCAAGGTATTATATGAAAAGAGACCCTGGCACCAAGTTTGGCTTGCCAGAGACTTGCAGACGTTTAGAAATGCAGTCATGCAAGCCAAGATATAGCTCCAAGTTCTTTTAATTCCAGACAACTGCTGAATGTGATAAGGCAAAATGGACTAGGGAACAGGAAGGGGAGTGTAGGGAGACAGTAGACAGATACCACGTAGGAGGTGCAGATGTTAAAGCTTTGATGTTCTCCCCTTCAGTGGAAAGAGTGGAGCCGAGATAAGTAGCATTGTGCTCAGTAATGGCATTATTCTGCTCAAAACACCAGGACATGCAGTGGTTCTGAATGTCACTGTGTCAGGGTACTCGATCCTCCACTCAGTTGCTCAGTTTGAAACCAGATTAACATCTGAGACCAGGATTGCACCTTTTGTACTTGACAGTGGGAGCTGGTTATTGTTTTCAAGTGCCTCCTGGCTGGGATGGGATTCCAGTACTTGCCCCCGAGCAGCAGTGTGGTGTAAGCCAGCAGCTCCCACTGAAAGGCAAGCTGGCCCATTTCTCCCCTAGCTGTGCTCTGATGGTATAGCACTGCTGCAACACTCTCATCATCCCAGGCATACCTCAGACATGACATTGGACAGCACACCTGAGCCTCCTTGTTTTCACAGACACTGCAGAGAAGGAGAATGAGCAAGACTCTGGAGGCATTCAGATGTGTTCTGTATATCCCAGACAAGCTGTAGCTGTATATGAGCTCCTTCCAATGTAGCACTGATTCACATCTCTCCTGTTGCTCATTGCATCTCCAGGGAAAGATGTGAGTGCAAGGAGTGGCTTCTTCTGGTGGCTATCTCTTTAAAAAAATGTATTCAATTGGCTTGTAGGAGGCACGATTGAAAAAACAGTCTCACTACTTTGGGACCAGAAATTTGTGGAATTTATCGTGGATCCTAGGTCCTGGGATCCTATTCATTCTGTATTGTGAGATCAGCTTTGAGAAGACTCTGGTGTCTCCTACCCAGTCAAGCTCTACCATTATTGAGACAACCAGGAGAGAAGCTGTTGGGTCTTGCTTTCACTACTGGCACTGTGCTGCCCTTTGCTGCTGCAGTGAAAAGTGTGTCCATAACTTCTGTGAGCCTTTTGAGGAAGCTTTAATTAGGCAGGGGTGAGGACCAGCACTGCTGGGAGATGGTGAGGCTCAGTTTTCCTGAGGAAACTTATCCTATTCTTCCAGAGGTCCTTGCTGCTGCAGCTACACGGTGACCAAATTCCTACCTGTGCCAGGTAATGTACAGCCATGTGTGTGATGTGTGGGCCTCCTGTCTGCACTGTAGGGCAGAGACTTCAGATAGTGTCAGCCAGAGAATATGGGCCAAGACCTTGACTTGCAGATTCCCTTTCCTTGCTGGTTCTACATTCCTGAGAAAAGATGAAGTTATGGTGTGGGGTCACCCTGCAGTCCTGCTGTTTTGGTGCCAGCTGTGGGGCAGCTGTGCTGGAAGATGCAGTTTCACAGAGACAGGAATAGATGTTTATCTCAATACAGTTCACTGGTCTTGGGCTGAGAATATTTTAGGGCACCCCAAGTCATGTCTGGCTGTTCTGAATTTTCAGGGACACTGAACAGTGAGTGACTCTATTTGGTTTGGGAGATATCCATCTTCAGGTACTCTTTTCAATCTCTTTATACCTCATTTTTTTCATCATTCAGGTGGGAAATAAGAAGCAGCATTTACCTGCTCCCCATCACATACATAATTACTGTTGTTGGGGAGGCTTCACTGCTGCTGCTGGCAAAGTCTCAGATCAGAACTGCACCCTCAAGTGCCAGAGCTTTGGGTAGCTTTTCCTTCACAAACCACATAGATCAAGTCAGGCTTGTCATCGTGAACAGGCTCAGCACAAAGGACAATTTAATTTCACCTGGTGATGCCTTCATAAGGGGCAGCTCCTTATTAATGAATGATTTTACCATTCAGTGAAACACATTTCTGTACTTCACAAGTTGTGAAGGGATCTGAGCAAACACACTGCATTGGGAACAGCAAAAAACACCCAACATGGATCAAAAGCATCAACATGCTCATAAAAGGAAGGATGGAGTTATCCTGATTCATTTCAGGAAGATGTTGTGAGTGTGCCACAGACAGACCATGCTCAGGGCTCCACAGGGGTTTGTGCAAGTAAATAAAGAAGACAACTTACAAACAGTGGGAGAAAACTCAGAATCTGTTTCTTGAGGCAAGACCACTTTTCTGGCTCACTGGGGAGAGCTCCAGCTAAATCAGGGATAATGACATATTATTCCTGATGGTCCTGAGAAAAGAAATGAGTAGGACCGAAATGTTTACTTAAAGAAAACACATTCTGGATTCCTATGAAGAGTCAGACTTCATCAAGACTTTGCCTTTAATAGCCACCAGCACTGTATTCAATCCTCTCTAATACACTCTTAGATACAGGTGTATCACTCTTGGGGTGATACAGGGCCTTGGGGAACTTCTCCTAGTCTTTTAGACAGTGATGAGTTTATTCTTTAGACAGGAAGTTTTTCAGCTCCTATTTTTTTTTTTTATCCTGACACAGTTTTTTAGATGGGTGCATTATCCATGGGAAGTTTTAGTGGGTTTTGGATACTTGCAGATATCCTATGCTGCTCTGTGATCAACTAGCAGTAAAGCTGGAGGTAATTCTTCCTCTGAGCTTTGAATGGTTATGTTTCCATTTCACTTTCCAAACCTGAACGAAATTAGAATTTCCAATTTCAAAAGCTCTCCCCTTTCCTTTATCAGCCGTAAAGAAAAAATGGGAACGCTTGCCTGGCCTATTCTGCACTGTTCATTATTTTACACAAATGTATCACTAGGTTTCTCTTCTTCATAAAGTCTCTACAGACAGGCTTTTAAACTCTGCCTTTTCTGATAGCTTTCATTATTTTCAACACCTAACATATAATACTTTTATGCCTCATTTAGTAGAAAACTGTAAAGATCAAATTTCCGTTTAAAATGTGAAGCCTTCTTAACAATTTTTTGGAAACAACTGAAATAGAGAAGTCATATGAATCATTGCTTCTCTTTTATTACTTAGGAAAGAAAGAATAAATATTTAGAAAATAGAAAACAGAAAATGTTTTCTGTAACCTTATTGAAAGAAACATATTTCACAGGCTGTAAAATATGTGCTTGTTTGCCTGCCGAGGAAAAGACTGGTTGGATTGCAACTCAGGAGCCAAAGCAATTTCAAAGAAGAGAGGTGGGTTCTGTTTTATAAACACAGAAATCCCAAGTGCTGTGTGGGGCTAGAACAGCCTCACAGAGAAACTGAAATTTTTATGATCCTAGAAGATTCAATGAGAGATTGGTGCAATAACTCTATTGGTTTAATGTATGCTTTGTTTTGGATAAAACAAGAGATCTTTTGCTGCCTAAATGAAATGTAACACTTTTGGCCCCTTTTCTTGTTGATTTTGTGCTGTGAATTCAGTAACAGCCACTTCTAAAAGCCCAAGTTTTGTTTTGTTACTCCCACCCCCCAAACCTGTGTATATAACCAGTAACACTGAAAATGTTAACATTTCTGAGATCCTTGATGTTTGTTCTTGCAAAGAGCTCCCAAACAGGCTGGAATTCATCAGAAATATAACAAATCCCTTTGTTGCTTTTCCACTGGTGCCATTTTAAAAATAGTAACATCTTTATTGCAACACTTAGGAGGGAAAGGAGCTCCTTTACCCTTCAACAGTCAGACAGATGTGCCTTCTGTGTCTCCAGTCCTTCGGCTGCTGCTCTCACACTGGAGTTACTGTCAGCACAAAGCCCATGGATGGCACGGTGACACCAGAGCTGTAGCGGGCGGATATGTGCAGAGCAAGAGGGACAGGTTCAGTGTGGTTTTACTCCCAAAGGAAAGACCCCACAGTCACAAGTACAGTGTCAGAGCAAATCTCAGGGAGGTTTAAAGCAGCTTAGAAGGACTAATGGTAACTGTCCCTGGTGACTACAGCTGGCAGCAGCTCCACCTGGCTACTCTTAAATCCCCTACCACACCTCCTTTACCACAGCGGGTCCCACAGGGGTTTAAGCTCTCCACCTCCATGGGGAACACAATCCCCCCAAACCCTTGGCAGTATTCTTTTCCTTGCTGCCACATTGTCTCAATCTCCCATGGCTTACGTTTCAGGGGATGTGGTCATGAAAGCCCCCTGGCCACTGGTGCTGTTGAAGGGCTGACACAGAGATGATGTCACATCACACTGCGAGATGATGGCTCTGCCCCACAGCACTCACACAGCAACATTGCGGTGATTGAATTGGAGCAGGGATGGAGCCTTGGAAGGCTTGCAGATGGGGGAGCTGGAGCTGGACGAACTGTTACTGAATAACTGAATAATCTCTTACCATTTCTCGTCTATTTAAGCAGACTCTGAAGTCAACTCTTCAGAAGTACAGGCTGGTACCTGCTGCACTTCTGTGTGCCTGCCTGTCTTTTGAACTTCTTCAAAGAGGCCCTTGTACTTTGTCAGGAAAATGAAGAGGGAGATCCCTGTGTAATCTCCATCAATACCTTTCATTTCCTGAGGTAATGACACATAAAGTGTCCTGGGGAGAGAGTGCCTTTCCCCTCCTGACACAGCGGGGACTCCTTTGTAACCCTCCTCGGGCTCACAATAGACACCCTGACACAGCAGCTTCCCCTGCTCCTCAAAGTGCCATTACAGCATAGTTAAAATAATTTACATGCTGTTAGTACAATTTTTTTTTTCCTGAGATAAAGCCATGTAGATATCCATGGAAGAGTCCAAATGCCCAATTTAGGAACAAATTTGAGTTTCTAATGCCATCAATAGCATGTACCTCATCAGAACTCCTCCATGAACTGTGAGAGAAACACAACTGCTTTCCTTCGAGTTTTTTTCTCCTAAATTATTATTTTTAGTTGTTCATTAGCCCTGTAAAGTCAACCAGCCATTTTGTCCCAAATATTTGGTAATAATTCCAAGAAAATCCTAGTTGTCATGTATTGATCCAAATAAAAGTATGGAGCTTTGGAAAAGCAGAGGGGTTGGATGGAGTGTTTGATGCAGAACAGACAGTTTGCATCCAATTATCACAAATAAACACTAACAGAGCACAGAAATGGCTGCAGGACTTCAGGAGAATAAATAACCATTTGCAGATTGAATACTGGCTGTCGTATCACTACTTTGTGGGGTGTATTAATGACTGCCTCAGTGAGAGGAGCCTTTTTCTCCTCCACAATCAGAGGAGGCACGAGATAGATATGGTTTACATTCATCTAAAGTTAGAAGTCATGATGTAAATGGCAGAAATAGACATGAATACAGAAAAAAGCCAAAATGTGTAATTTGAAAAACATGTTAGAGCAATAGCTGTGCAATATCCTGCTTCCCAAAAGGTTCAGAGGAAGAGGGTTATGGGTGAAGAGCCTAATGGAGCTGTTTGTTTCCTGGGGAGCAAAGTACTAAGCTTTAATGTTCATGAAAACTGAGAAAACAATTACTTTGTTGAGTATGGAAACTTTCAGCCTTCAAAATTCAGAGAGAAATGCTGATAAAGAAATGCTGGGATCCAAAGGTGCTGGATCCAAAGTACTTGGGAGTGGCTGCAGTACCTGGGGTGATTCCCTGTTTCCCAGCAGGCAGATGTCTGGCAACTCTCACGACAGTGGTGACACAGCGCTGGCCCTTACACCCAGCACTGAGCTTCTCTGGATTTCCAGCTTGTCACTTCACCTGCCTCATCACCGGGACTGCGAAGCTGGACTTACTCCACTGCTGACCACCATGGACTGACTCTGGGCCCCTCAGTTCAGGGAGGACATTGAGGGGGTGGAGTGGGTCTGGAGAAGGGAACAGAGCTGAGGAAGGGTCTGGAGCACAAGTCCTATTAGGAGCAGCTGAGGGAGCTGGGGGTGTTCAGTCCGGAGAAAAGGAGGCTTGGGTGTGACTTTATCACTCTCTCCAAGTCCCTGACAGGAGGGTGTAGCCAGGTGGGGGTCAGTCTCTGTTCCCACGTAACTGTTGGAAATGATATAACTTTCTTAATTGTTTTGATTAACTTTCTAATTGATTTTTTAAATTACATATATATGTATTACAGTGACATAACCAGGAACCCGACAAGAGGACATAGTCTTAAGCTGTCCCAGGGAAGATTTAGGTTGAATAACAAGAGGAATTTCTTCACAAATTTAGCAATTCTTCTAACCCTTTTCTAGCTTCTAATTTTTAAGGATATTGCTTCTGCCCTGCCAGTTAGGTTTCAGCTGTATTCTTACTAGTTCTGCTGCTTTTGATTTTCTTGGAAAACTATTTTATTAATAGCTCTGAGATCTTGTACTAGCCTCTATTCATTAGTATGTGGCTTCTTTACCAGTAAGAGTATTATATTCTGACTCATATTCCCCTAGAAACCCATGTTGCACGATTTTTTTTTTTCCACGAAAAAGGC
>VYZQ01063167.1:32637-88565 GCA_013400655.1 Mystacornis crossleyi
GCCCGCCCCGCACAGCCCGCCCGCCCAGCACCGCCTGCACGCACGCTTTCCCTTGCGCGGCCGGCCCGTGGCCCCGGCGCTGCCTCCTCCACGCCGCCGCGCGCCGGCGGGGACGTGACCACAGCTCGCTGTCTGTCCACCCGCGCGGCCGCGGGGCTGCCCGGTGAGTAGGGACACTTCGGAGGGGGCCGCGGAAATGTTCAGCAGGACCGAAGGGAGCCGCGCCGCTGCGCTTGCCCTCGGGCGGTGTGGAGGAGACGGGGCTCGGGGTAACGGCCTGAGGCTTGCTCGGGATCCCCGGCTGCGCGGGGCCGAGGTGCGGGCCATGCCAGGGCTCTACCTGGCATAGGTGGTTCCGCCTTGATCTCCTGTGTCCTCCCCGCCTCCCAGTGCCCGGAGGGGCTGGAGCCGTCATCGCTGTCAAGCAGCTGCCGGTGGGTGAGAGGATTGTGAGGCGGCCGTGATATGACACCTTGTAGGCAGACAGCTGCTGGCTGGGTGTATGGCTCCTTCTGTGTGACCACACTTAGCTGAGAGTTCCCCGTAGAATTGCAGCTCTGGAAATGCAGATGGAGTGTATCTGCCCTGAACTGATGGTATTGAGATTATAGAAGCAGAAGTTTTCTTCTAAAAGAAGATAAAGAACACATAGCTATCTTGCTTTAATTAGAGTCAAACTTCGATGCCAACTGTGCTGTCAGTTTACTGAAGTGATTAAAAGTGCTATTTGTTGGGAGAAACGTTGTATAACTTGGCAAGAGCATAACACAGAATATGTGTTTTAGCCATGGAGGCTCCCTATGATGGCACTGAGGTCACTGTGGTGATGGAGGAGATAGAGAGCACTTACACTTACGCGTCACCGGTGCCATCCAAGAAGAAGAAGAAACATAAAAGTACTGGTGATCATGGAGAAAAAGCCAAGAAGCCCCGGTAAGTTCTTTCTGCCTTTATTTAGCTCCTTTGTAGGGTGTGGGAGTTTTCCTTGTTTCTGACATCAGTGAACTTTGCAGTGCACTTGGAACACTTCATAGTGTAAAACATCGTATGTGAAATATCAGCTTGAGACTTTGGGCCTGCTCAGACATTCTTCAGAGGTGCCACTGTTGCTCAATTCAGACTTTGTTTGCTCCAGAATAGTTTGCCTTAGGCTCTTTCTCAGAGATTCTCTCTTTTTTCCAGAGGCTCTTCTCAGAGAGTGTTTTCATTTGGTTAAAAAATGCTCTTACAAATAAAATTAAATGTAACTTGCTTGTCACGTGATCTTGAGACAAACCTAAACCTTGTGGATTTATTTTTCCCCAAGGAATTTATGTAGAATGACCTTAATGTTTCAGTTTCTGGTTGTGTTTCAGATCTGCTTACCTTCTCTACTATTATGATATTTACTTGAAAGTACAACAAGAGCTTCCACACCTCCCTCAATCTGAAATCAACAAAAAGATCAGTGAGAGCTGGAGGTTGCTCAGTGTGGCTGAAAAGAGCTACTACTTGGAGAAAGCCAAGCTAGAGAAAGAGGGACTGGACCCGGTAAGTTGTCTTTCTGGAAGTTCTTTGGCTGCTGAAGAGAGAGCCACTTACCTGCTTACAAAGCACTGTGTGAGAGAGTCGTTTAACTGCAGATTCCAGTTTGTATCCCTTCTCAGGGCAGCCTGTAAAGAACCTGTGTGAGGCCACTGCCTCTTGCCTTTGCCCACTGTTCATTCGGGGGAGAATGTTTTGTAATCCAAGATGGATATGTCTGGTACCCGCTCACGGCAGTTATTTTTGTGTCCTGTCATCAGAGTGAGTGATGGTAAAGTGGGTGATAAAACCAGGACTGAGAGGGTTTCTGTAGGCTCTGTCATGTGGAGAAACTCCCAGCAAACTGCTTCAGGAAACTGTTTGAACCTTAGGGATTAAAATAGCAGGATTGAGAACTGAATCTCCTGCTTTTCTCATATTCATTTATTCCATCCTTTGGTTTTGCCCACAGAACTCCAAGGCGTCCACTCGAACTGCAGTAGTCCCTGACATTCCAGGCTTTCGTAAGATTCTTCCTCGCTCCGATTATATAATTATTCCCAAAACCACTCTTCAAGAAGACAGGAGCAGGCAGTCACTGGAGCTGTGTGTGACACAGAGCCCGGCAGCATCTGAGGGCTTGGCAGCTCCCAGGAATGTCACCAGCGTGTCCCGTGACGCCGTGCAGAACATCCTTTCCGTGGACTCGGGCCAGGCTGGCGTCTCGGAGCAGTGCATTGCCATCGAGGGGCTGGCAGAGGACACGGCAGCCTTTGCCCAGCCCGAGGCTGCAGAAGAAGCAGTTGCCTCGGAGGTTCTCTCTCATTACGTTGGGCCTGTGACAGAGAAAGTGACTGGAGATATCCTCTTGGATGAGGCTTCTTTGGAAATAGAAGGACAGCCGTACCAGACAGCCCGGGTAGTTATTGAGGAGACTCTGGTTAGCAGCTCCACAGACATCTCCAATGGGAACATCGCTGTGGCCCGTCCCCAGGTGCCCGATGGGGTGTCTGTGGTGACTGTGGTGACTGGGAGGGTAAGTTTTTCCAGTGACACTCAGACTCCTGCCGGAGTCTTACAGGGAACATCTGAGTGCTGTTTCCCCCATTTCACTTGAGATCCTCAGTGGATGCAGGAGATCCTGATTGCCCATCCTGCTGAGGCTCAGCGCTGAGAGAAACAGAAACTTTTGTAATCAGTGATACAAAAGTAACTCCGTGACTAAGTCGTCTCTGCTTGCAGATTGACTCAGCCATGTGCTGATACCAATTGTGTCTTAACATGACTGAGTTCTTTTAATGGTTTCTTAAAATGGTATTTGGGGTATTGCAGTGCCAGTAACTGGGTTCTGCAGTTGCACTGCAAGATTTTGATGAGAAAAAGTGGTACTGCTGTGCTCCTGATAGCTGTTTTCCTGGTTGCAGTGAGGTAGAAGGGAGTCCTTTCAAGCTGAGGTGTTAGGGATCAGTCATAGAAAACCTTAGTCTGTGAAGAGTTGGAGTCTCTGTTTTCAGTTTCAAGGTGTGAGGAGTTTGGTAATTTCCAGAGTACATCTGGTAAAGCCATTGCTTTTGAAATGGTTGCTACTCTCCCCTGTATTCTGATCTCATCAGTCCTTAAGACATTAATGTTCATGAGAGGGGGGATATGGGTCACCATGTCTTTTGTTTTCTGCATGTATTTTCCCTTTGACTTCATTTTAGGATACTGAAGAGAGTAGCTCCTCCACACCTGCAACACAGTTTATCATGTTACCTTTGCCAGCTCATTCTGTTGTGGAGAACCCAGCATCAATTAAATTGGTAAGAAATTCAGAGTCTTGTATGGTATGTTAAGGTTTGGATGTATTGACATAGATTTGTCTTAAAGATGTTAGAGTGGGAGGGATTTGCTCATGGTTCAGTTCAAAAAGACAATCCAGTTTGGAGTCATCGTATCAGTTGATGTATTTTGTGTCCCTGGTGTTATGTGTTGCATAGGCTAAGGGGGTCTCTGACTTCCTACAGTCTTACAGGGGCCCGCTTCTGCTGCCTACTTCCTCAGGGAATTCTTGGAAACAGATGAAGTAGATAAAGCTATGCCAGCACATCTGGCCAACAGCAGTTTCTGTGCAGCCATCTACTTGGATGCATATTTGTCTTCATAAAAAGCCAGTGTCCATCCCTTTAAGGGCAAGAATCTGCCTTAATGACAGGAAAGCATGACCTCCAAAGCTCTTGCTTTAGCCACACGACAGGAGGGGAGCAACGACCTAAGGTTTTGAGAAGCCATATAAAAGGTTGTGTGGCCTGTTGGATAAGGAAAAATAGTATTATTTCTCTAATCTAACCACTCCAGCCACCTGTGTTTTTGTAGTCATTTTGGGAGTTCATTGTACAGTCAATACTGCAGCTCCTTCTGTTATGTAAGCTAGCATCGAATCCTGTTTTCCAGGTTCTCTGTGCTTCCAGCTGGTGGAACACTGCAGATATTTATAGTGGTGCATAGCGTGATGCTCTTCCAGTTGTCTCAGGAAAAATGGAAATACCTCAGATTTTTGTTCCTGAGAATTATCTGGCTTAAATTGGCTCATTTCTTTGATGGCAGCACTTGCGTTTCTAGAAAAAATCTGTACCTAGTTAGGGAGTTACAGTACAACAGCTCCCTCAGGAGTGTTGAGAACAGGATATTGGGAAGTGCTGTGCTGACAAAAACTCAGTGTGTCGATGCAGTTGTCCTGGCAAAGATGACAGGTTCTACTTCAGTTGTTTGTATGAATAGTGCCTGGTGATGCTGCTCATGTTTCAGTAATTCATAGCAAGTTACAGTGAAGGACCAGGGAATACTTGACTGTCCCATACAGCAACAAATTACTGACAAAACTGCCTCTGCATCATGAGTGCTTGTCTTCAAGGCTTGTTGTTCTGTTGTTATGAGTGTTAATCATATCTTGTCTCACTGTGGATTGCTGTTTGAATCATTTTTATACCATCTTACTATGACGTTCAAAAAGAACTGTTATATCACTGTAAGTGCAAGATTAGCTTCTCCAGGGGGTTATGTGCATTGCTTGTCTCTGCTCTGCAGCTTGATCTAAATTCTGGTAATACCAGAGGCCGTTGTATAAACTGAGCATTTAGACTCGGAGTAGTTATAGTGCTGACTCACCCTGACCCAGCTGTGTGGTGGTTGTTCAGTAAAATGAATAATAGTGGATGGCTGGTGATTTGCCAAATAACATTTGTAAAATGCTTATGAGGAAAAAGGAAGTCATCAGCACAGCTTTGTGGTATTCAGGTCTGTAGACAAATTCTTGACAATTCCTGTTTCAGACAACCACCTATACTCGCAGGGGACATGGAAATTGCACCAATCCTGGCTGTTCCTTCACTTACGTCACCAGGCATAAGCCACCAAAATGCCCAGCGTGCGGGAACTTCCTGGGAGGGAAATGGATCCCAAAGGTAAATTTTTCCTTTCCTGACTTTGAGACAAAAAGTGCTGTTTTTGTGAATGCCTGTGATACTTCTAGACCTGTAGATCTAGTACAGGAGGTCAGATACACCAGAGCTGATCCCTGCACTTGTGTTCGAGTGCATGTGCTGGAGCAAGTCACCATTGCAGAGGACACTTGGCCAAGGTGAGACCTGAAATCACCACACCTTGGGTAAAGATATGCTGCTTGTATCTGTTAGAATAGATAGGGCTGCATTTGGTGACTCTCTCATTGAGAGGATACATGTTCTTCTGGCCCTCTGCCTGCACAGTTCCTGTGACTGGAAGGCATTGCCTGTTCTTCCTGCTACAGCCCCACTTAAGCTTGGGAAGTTGTTTTGTGGTAATTTATATCTGCATTTGAAGTTCTTCTACAAATTTAGTTTTCTGTGGTCTTCCAACATTGTTTTTTTAACAGAGAGGGGGAACAACTCTCAACTAAAGTAGGTGTATGATCCTTTAGGAGCTTGTTAGTAAAGTTGATCTAGTGGAAGCTGCAGTGCCGTTGGGTATTGTTGTCTCATGGCCATGTGTCTGATCATTCATAATGTTCTGACCTCTGGCTGGAAGGAAATTTCCAGGTGTTGGTAGAGTTGTGAAGCTTGTCTGAGTGGAAGAGTCTTTCTCCACTCTGCTTTTCTCCGCTTTCTCCTGCTCTGCTTAAGTTATTGGCATGTCTACTAGCCGTGTACAGCAAAACCCACTTGATCCTTAAACCTTGGCACTATCCTGGTAATTAGTCAGCTCTGAACAGCTGTGCATTTCTGTCTGAGGCAAAACTCCACAGGCCTAATTTAAAGGACATTCTCAGTGTGAAAATTGGCACGGATATTCAGTGGCTTTGTATGGGTTCGTTCTGAACCTCCTTTGTTTTGTGTCTGGATCCATTAAACATCGAGGGGTAAGAACTCTTTTGGGCAGCTTACAAACTCTGTGGTGTCTGAGCTGAAGGCTGAGCTTCCTGTGTGGTAGGGTACAAATAGTGATGGTGACATCTTTGCTTTTGTTTGGTAAACTTGCTGAGGTAGAGAGATGGCTGAATGCAAAAAGTATTTCTGGATCCTGCCTGAACATGGCATGTCTGCTCCTGTTCAGTCCTACACTGGTTAGAACTGAAAGGTTTTACAGGGAGTTTTCCTTTTTGTCTTTCAGACTTAGTCTGCTCTGCTGGGAACAGGTTTGCAGATACAGTTCCATTTGTTTGTGTGGTGTCATACCTTGGGAAAAACATGCACCAGGAGTTTCTTTTTAACTGGCAATAGTATCAGTAGAACTGAAACTAAATATATATATATAATGTTCCTGTTCCTTAGAAAGGTTAAAAGATATCTTTTTTAAGAAACTTAGATTATTCTTCTGAATATGCACTTTGTAGTGAGCTTAGAATTAACGTGTTTATCACGGCAAAGACTCTGGATTCCATTTCTGATATATTTTTTGCATATTCCAATTCAGCATTTTTTATACCTTTGTTGACTCCAGTACAATGATTTCTGTAGTCTTAGTCTTGAAAGTAACATTTTTCTTAAAGTCAAAAAGACTTCCTAAGTAACCCTGTTTTCTGGCTTACTCGCATGCTTGCTTTTCTGAAAGCATGTATCCAAAACATGCAAATTCTCTGTCTTAACTCCCTTTGATTCCTCAATGATGTGGAAGAACAGACAGCATCGGGGAGCTGAAGCCATGAAAGAGGAGCATAGGAGGTGGGCCCCTGCTACGGAGGGTGGTGGGTGACTTTGTGATGTTGGTGCTAATGGTGATATTTAAGAGAGTTTAAGAAAGATTGATTCTTCAAGGTAAACAGTGTCTAAAAATAATACATGAAGGGCCAAGAGGCCAGATACAATGTTAACAGGGCCTTTGCTGTTGTAGGAGATGCTGTCTGTCTACTCCCATACAATTCACTGCTTAAACACTTAGGATTTTGCTGTTTTGATCCAGCATTAAATAGGCCATGGGAAACATGGCATATGTGCAGGGAACTTGCTTATCTGTGAAAGCTGAAAGCTCTGAAATGTGACTCTCTCCTTGTTTCCAGGAAAAGCAACCAAAAAGCAAATCTGAGCCAAATTCAGGCACCTCTCTTAAAACTCCAGCAGCTAAAAGAGGTCAGCAGTCAGTCCTCACAGAACCCACGGCCATTAGCGAGAGTTCCTCCAAGTCCTCCTTGGAGAGCTCCGAAGCTGTCAGCCAGCTGCTGAATGCTGTGCCTGTCGGAGGGCAGATGCCTGAGATGGAGTGGGAAGAAGTGATCATCTCTGAGGGCCACTTTCTTCCAAATAATGTGCTTGCTGAAGACAGGAGGAGCACTGTCGGAGTGGTGCTGGGCCAAGAGAGCCAGCGGCAAGCAGACGCTTCTTCGGAGCAGGCAGAGAAAGGAAGTGTAGGGCTGGGGATGTCGACGTGTTCTGAGGTGTTGAGTCCAAATGCCTCTGTGAAAAAGCCAGTGATGGGGTGAGTCAGTTTTCCATGCATTATGGGAGCATATGATGTCTATTGTGTACTCATGAGACTAGTCCAAGAAGTTGAAGGCTGTTGGCAGTGCTTCCTGTAAGACTTATTGTATTTGCTGTCTGTTTTGTGCCAGTTCAGGACTGTTCCTTTGAGTCTTTTTCTATCAGAACTAATATTTTTTTAAGTGACAATTAAATTGTAGTCACAGGGCAGATGCAGCCTTATCATTGTCTGTCTTTCTATTGCAGTAGCTGTGATTAGTGTGCTAACAAAGCACAATTCAGGGAAAAGAGGGAAACTGAAGCTGAGGGGAAATCCATGGAATATTTTTCCACTTGTAGCTCTTGTTTTTCAGAACTGATGCAACAGCTGCTACACACAAGGGACAAGAGGTAAAGAGTAAACCAAGACCCAAGCCCTCCTTGCTGGCTGCAGCCAGACCCATGAGAGCCATTCTGCCTGCTCCAGCCAGCGTGGGGAGAGAAGCCAGCATGGAGCAGCCGAGCAGCAGGCAGGCCTTTGCAAGTACTGGTAAAAGCAGCATTCTCTGGTGTGCTTTGGAAGCTGTTGTCTTTCCTCACCATGCTGAAGTGGTGTCTGTCAATAATAAGATAGGTTTCAAGGGAGGTGGTTACCAGTGCTAGAAAAAAGCCACTTTGTCTCTGCCTGAGTGCAGTAAATGGGCCATGAAACACCTGCTTGGGTCATTTCAAGCTCAGAGGAAAGATCTCACATGACTATCTATAGTGACATTTACCAAAGATGTCAGAAAGAAACAGAACCTGTTTTCTCACAATTAACCTGGTGCATCTCTTTCCTCCTTCTAGACAAGCATTCCCCTGTGAGAACCTCAGGCTTGAAGCCCAGTACACTGAAACAGTTGGGCCAGTCAGTTCTGCAGCCACCTACTGCTGAGGAGCTAAAGGTTGTTCTTCAAATGCAAATTTTTTTCCTGGATTTTTTGGGGGGAGGGTTTTTGTTGGTTTTTTTTTTTTTTCCTCCTAAGTGAGTGATATGACCTGAGTGAGAAACAGAACATAAAAATGTAGCAGCCTTATGATGATGAGATTTGTGACTGGCAGTTTTTATGATATGGCTGGGTAGCAGAATGAATGCTGGGTGGCTGACTGTGGTACCTGAACTGAGAGATGCTGTTGGACAATCTGCTGTTGGTTGCTTTTGAACCTCCTAGCTACTTGCAGAAGATGTTTTAAAGATCTGCTGGTGCTTTGATAATCTGATGTGCAATATTGAATGCTGAGCTTTTCACCTGTAAAATATAACTGAGTATGCCAAGGTTCTGGAATGAATTTTGTGAATTGTAATGCCTTAGCATGCAAAATAGTGTCTTACGGTGTTATGGATATTAAATGAATATTAATTAATTTCTTGGGGGCAGGAATGCTAATAGATATTGTCTATTGATGCATGCATGTATTTAGTACTAGGTGTCTGATGGGTGTTGTTTTTCTGCTTTCAATCTCTAGCTCCACAGTGCTGTGACAAGCACGGCGTCTCAGGTTAAAGTTGTGGAGGTCAAACCAGACATATTCCCTTCCTACAAGTACAGTTGCACTGTTACTTTGGTGAGAATTTTTCAAATTGTGTGACTTCTGCCATGGGGAGTGTCCTCTCTAGGATGAGAATCTTCTGGGACTTCTGTTTTGCCAACTTGCACAAATACATCTCATTTTTAACGTGAAATAACCTGTACTTTGTGCCATTGCTAGACCTAACCCACAATGACCGTGCTCTGTTTTGTAGTTCTGTTTGTGACCTTGTTAAGAGATGGATTTTAACTCACGTCCCCATGCATAATCCCCATCCCCTTCTTGAGTTCAGCAGGGAGGATCAGGGCTTTCTGGATGAATGTAATGTGCTTCTGTTCTGGAGAACTGGCCCCTGAATGTTTAATTGCCAGTTAAAGGATTCTGTGCAAAGTGACAGGGCTTGCTGTTGATGTTTAAACAAGAAGTTATAAAGTGGGGAAAAAACACATAATAATCTTTTTTAGAATCTTGTTGGCTTAGAATCATAGAGTCATTCAGGCTGAAAAAGACCTTTAAGATCGTGGAGTCCAACTATTAAAAGTCAAGGTCAGAAAACATCTCTTTTATGTCATTCAGGATTTGGGATTAGCAACATCACGTGGCAGAGGGAAATGCAAGAACCCCTCCTGCAGTTATGTGTATACAAATAGGCACAAGCCACGCATCTGTCCAAGCTGTGGATACAACCTTGCCAAAGACAGGACTGAGAAAACAGCAAAATCCCTGGTAAGGTTCAGGCTGGCTTGTTTTATCACATGTCTGTTGTGAGCTGGGCAGAAAAGTACCTTAGTTTGCAAGTGCCTATGGGAACATGATTTGGGCTTTTCTTGGGTGTTTTTTTTTTTTTTTTCATTATGATAAACTTCTCTAGCAGAATGGTTCCTAGTTAAAATATCTGTGATGATGTTTGTATTGTCCAACTCCTGTAGCAGTGGTGCTTCAGGCTGAGAGTAAGTCTGAGCACACCCAGTGCTACCACTGGGTGTCTCCTTAACTTAAAAATGCCTCTGTTGTGTCAGTACGTGCTGGGAAAAGCGACCCTGAAGTCACAGTATTGCTGTGTCAGCTCTGCTGAACTTCAGACTTCATCAAGAAACTCCCAAGTATGCTCTACTTTGTGAGCAGTTTGGGGCTAATGTTGGTTAAGTCAGTACATCTTGTATTAGAGCTTCCTGTTTTTAAGGTTTGTAAAGCAACTTTACTTCCAACCTGAATTTATTTCTGGATGTAAGGGTTTTTTCAACAAATACGTTTTCAGTTGTCTGCTGTTGTATGTGGATGTAATTAATTCTGGGGGGTTTTTTAGGTTTTTGCCCTTGCAGTCTCAAAGGTTATCTTTTCTCATACTGAATTGCCATGTTTTCAAAACAATAAATGAAAAAAGGAGCTTTCCTGCTCTTAGCTGAAATGCCTGCTCAGCATAGAGACAGAATTTTAGTCTGTGTAGTAATGACTCATCCACTTTCTTTTTTTTTTATTTTGAAGAACATAACTTTGTTTAGTGTTTTTTTTTTCTTTACAAACACAAACAAACTGACATGGCCTGTGTGAAACACACACAAACAGCCGTGTAAGGAACAGCAGTGTGCTTAGCTCAGCTTGCATTCTGAGAGGCATGTGGCTTGTCTCTTCCTCATTTAGTTTTTTTTTTTCTTTTTTTCTGGTTCTAGATTTGTTTAAAATACCTCTCACACAGTTCATTGTTGTCTCTGGGCTTTTGACTGATCATTTATCTCATTGCTAGACTTGTCAGAAAACCAGGTTGAAATGTTGACAGAAGAGTTTCAGGGATTAAACTGATCAGCCTGTTTGTATTCTCTCTGTTCTCCTGGGACAACCTGGAGTTTGGTTCTCCTGTGTGTGTGCATTTTGTTGTGATAGCATGTGAGTTGCAGATGGGTAGACTGTAGCTGATCAATTGTTATTGCTTAGTTCTGTATATCACAGAATGAGCCCTCAGTTCTCATTTAGTACTTGGCTCCTCCAGCTTCTGGAGAGCTGTGTAGACTGCCCTGAGTCTGTGCCTGATAACCTGTGGAGAAGGACAGTGATGAGGGTTATTGAAGTGTTTATTTACCTGTTGGTGATTATCTTTACCTTCTGGATCCCCAGTCCCTGCATTTAACAGTTTAATGGCAAATCTGTGATGGTCTGGCAGTGCAGGTGTTCCTGAAGGGCTGGGCTTTAATAAAGTATTTTTCTTGAAGTAATTTGGGCTTGAAGCTCCTGTGTGGAGTCAATGATTCAGCAGTAGAGTAGAAGTTAAGTTTACTGAGTGCAAAGGTTACTACTGTGTTTCTTCTGACTTTTATGACTTCTTTAGGCTTCTTAATATTTCATCCCCATGCTTGCCTGGTTGGATATGTTGCTTTCTAGGAGGTCAGTCCAGGTCAGTCGGACGTGCTGAACACCAGCGAGCCCCTAACAACATCCCAGAAGGAAATCCAGCGTCAGTCCACACTGCAGCTGCTGCGCAAGGTGATGCAGATCCCCGAGAACGAGTCGGAGCTGACAGAGATCTTCACCCTCATCCATGAGCTCAACAGCTCCCGGCTCATCCTGTCCAACGTGAGTGAGGAGACAGTGACCATCGAGCAGACCTCCTGGTCCAACTACTACGAGTCTCCGTGTGTGCAGTGCCTCCTCTGTAACAGCCCCTTGTTCAAAGGGGGACAGAAGTAAGATTCTGCTTTGGACTTTGACTCTTTCACACTCACGCTGATTTTCTTTGTTCTGAGTCTGCCTGAAATAATATTTGCTTTAGACCCTGGTAGTGAAGCTGGTGAAAGTGACACTGAATGAGCTAAATGTGTGTGGAAAGGGTTTAGCAGGATCAAAGAGTGACTGCTAAGTCTGGATGTAACTTTTTTCTTACTGAAGCAGAGTATTTTTGTTAGTCATCGCCTCTTTGTTTTCCATTCTGATGCTTTGAGGCTGAGAGAGGATTTACATCTGTGGATTTACAGATGTGCATTATGTAATTTCCCTTTTCTCTCTCTCCCTGGTCTGAATATTTCCTGTGTGGATTTTTTTGCTGATGATATTTTCATTCCTTTCATTTCTTAGTGTGTGCTTGAGTGAATCTTTTGGGAACAAATATTCAAATTGAAACCTTTTTCAAGTTTCAGAAACTCCCAGTGCATAGGCTATATTATCTTAACTAGATTTGTATGAAAGCCTGTAGGATATCTCCTCACTGAGTCTGCCAGACATCCTCTTGTTTCTGAAAGCATGAGCTAAAATATTTCCCACAGCAAAATGTCAGGGAGTTCAATGTTGTGTTTCTTTCTTCCACAAAAAAATTCATGATACAAATAATGGATGTTTGCTTTGGTCAGGTTAGAACTAATGAAGGTCTTTCCTCCAAGATACTTTTAATGCTCTTTAGAAGTATAAAAAGAAATACTTTTTATGCTCTTTAGTTTTTTCAGAACAGAGCAATCTCACACCTTGTCCCTCACCTTGGGACTTACCAACGTGTGCATTGTAAGTCCTTGCCTGTGCCTGGCTGCTTTGCAGTGCTCTGCATGTGGGACTCTCCCGTGTGCCTGCACAGGCTCTAATTGAAGCCCTGCCAGTGGGAAGGGGTGACTTTGGCTCTGATTCCTGTTTTCTCAGGTGGACAGCAGTATTTCAGCCACTGGCACTCTCCTGTCTGAACTTCCCCCTCAGCAATTACACTGTAGAGGAGCAGACCTTTCTGAATCTCTGTGTGCAGGGACAGGCTGTCGGGTGAAATGTGTTACTGATCATCACAGCCATGCAACAGACTTCTCCCAGGGCAGCTAGGGCCGTAGGTTTTCTCCACCTCTCCAATAGTATGTGCCCAGTGTATGGGGCTGCAGGGTTGCTCTAGTGCTGTTAAAAGAATGTGAGCAGTGACCTGACTCTGCCAAGGAAATCTATTCTAAAATGTAACTTTTCTTTTCCTGAAATGATGTGGTGATCTGGCTTAGATTTACACAGTAATGAGCTCATGTCAACTAGAATGTCTAAAGTTACTGCAGGGCTGGTCTAAAAAACCGATTGGCTTCACTCAGAGTGGTTTTTTTGTTGTGTGTTGCAGTTCCCTTGCTGGTCCTCAGGAGTGCTGGCTGCTGACAGCCAATCGGTTACAGGTGGTTACAGCTCAGGTCAAAGTGTGCTTGAACCTGCAGTGTCTGGCCCTCCATAGCTTCACTGACATTTACACAGGTAGGAAGGATGGGAGCATGCCAACATACAGCATGACTGTGGTCTGAACCCTTTAGAAGCCTTGGGATTGTGTCAGGCCGTTGTCCAGGCACAGAAAAGCTTGTTCCCTTCCCAGTGTACTAAATTTGAATTATTTTTTTAATTGCTTCTGCTTATTCTGCAAGTAAATCTATGTTTGTGAGTGAAAACACATGAATGTTCCGGTGAGGAAGACCTTGCCTTGATTCGTTGGTGTAGGTCTCCTCTGTGTGAATGTTGAGTTCTGCAAGGCAACCCCTGAGATCATAGCCAGAGATATCTCTGCAGAGTGCTGTTTCTCAGTGTTGGCTAGTGAGGAGATGGATTGGCAGCTGTTCTTGTAGCTTTTTTAATTCAAAGACAAGTCTGTGAAAGGAGATAATCTTTCAGCAGGGAGCTCTGCACTTCAGAGGTGCAGAAGTACTGTTTGTGTGTCCATTATCCCCTAAACTGTACTCATGAGTGTGTTGTGTATCAGTAAGGAATATATTTCTTTGTGAGGAAGATCTGGAACTCTACAGACAATAACTCTTGTTTTAACTGCAGGCCTTTTCAATGTGGGTAACAAATTGTTAGTGAGCTTGGATCTTCTGTTTGCAATCCGAAACCACATTAAACTTGGAGAGGACCCCAGAGTGGCTGTTGGCAATATCCTTGACTCTGTTCAGGAGCAAACTGGTGGGTTTTCCTTCTTGCTTTTCACGTAACACACCAAACTGTGACCTGATGATGATTGTTAGGTTATAAAAAGGCAAACCTCACCTATTTTAGTGTGGTATGTTTCTATTAAATCACTTCCTAAACCAAACAGTATCTCTGTGACCAGTTCTTTGCAACAATTCTGTGGAGGGCAGGTTTGGTTTTATCCTGCCTCGGAGAGCCCTACTACCTCTCCACTGGCTTTACGCAGTGAGAACTGTAACAGTGGCATGTTCTCTTTTCAGAAAAAAGCCTGAGCCCTGATGAGCAGAGTCAGCTCCAGGAACTGCTGTGCAATGGCTACTGGGCCTTTGAATGCCTGACGGTCCGGGATTACAATGATATGATCTGTGGAATCTGTGGCATAACCCCCAAGGTGGAAATAGCCCAGAGGAATACGGAAAATGTCCTAGCACTGAAAAATATAGAGGTAAGTTTTTCCCACAGTGCACATCCTGTTCGTGTTCAAAGCAGATCATAATGATTTTTTGCTGACTCTGGTCTTCGTGATGCACAATAAATACACAAGACCTTTGTGAGTGGTTTTCTGCTGATGCATAACAAGAGGATGTGGCTGGAGCAGCAATGCCTGTGCTTCCTCTTAGAGGTGTTGACATGTAGTTCAGGGAAAACAAGATCCTCTGTCCCTGAACCACAGCTTTTTTCCAGCAACCTTGGGCAGTAGGAACCTTAGATGGAAGTTGTTGAATTTGGTCTGCTTCCTTTGACATGAACACATTCTTTTCTCCTCAAGTTTCCCTGAAGTGCTGTCTTCTCTAATGGGGAAAAAAAGCCCTAGTACGAGAATGTAGCATGTCTGGCTTTTATGTCAAATATGTCAAATTTTGAGTCTTACCTGATGCAAAGTTGTTGTGGGAAGCTTTAGGAGACTGAAATCATCTTGTTATATTTGGGCTGAGCACTCTCCTGGATAGTCCTCATGCTCTCAGTAAGACTGACACAAAACTCTCAAATGAACTGTGGTTATTTGTATTTGACCACTGTGTTTCTTTCTCTCCGTAGTTTACTTGGCCAGAATACTTGCCCTCAAGTGAAGTGAATGTAGAAGACTTTTGGTCCACAATGGAGACGGAGGTGATTGAGCAGGTGGCTTTTCCTTCTAGCATCCCCATCACAAAATTTGATGCCTCTATTGTTGCTCCTTTCTTCCCTCCACTGATGAGAGGAGCAGTGGTGATCAATACGGAAAAGGACAAGAACCTGTATGCACAGCCAGTGCCAGGTAATGGCTCAGGTTGTGCTTATTAAAGGAGTGCTTGATGTGTTGGTGACTTCAATCTTGGTGATGTTTAGTGTTAAGAATTGCTGATTGCATGACACTTTAAAAGTTATGTGTGCTGAGAAAGACAGGAATGCTGGGGTGAGTTCAGCTGTTCTCAGGCTACTTTACTGCTTGAGGCTTGGCTTTTCCTGTGAAGTTTGGATGCACTGGTGGGCTCTGATGCATTTGAGACATGGGGGACATGAGAGCATTGCACCCCAGATGAGACAGGGTCTGATTGCAGAGGGATGTATGCACATCTTGAATGCCAGTCAGCGTTTGTTTCATGTTAGACTGATGCTTGGAGTGTGAAAGTTACAGGTAGTGCTTGGTATCTCAGCGTTACAGTCTCAATAAAGGGTGAATAAGTTTTTACAGAACTTGAGAAAAGACTGGGAGAGTGGTGTGCTAGTCCTGATCTCAGTTGTCAACATTCAGTGTATCCACTGCATATTGACTGCGTGGAACAAGAAACACTGAGAGTCAGAATAATCTTAGATCTGGGAGCTAAGATTAGTTAGCAGCCGGTTCCCTTAAGAATTTAGATATTGGGTATAAGAATGAAAACTGGCTTTGCAAGCTTAACAAGTGTGTGAGTTGGCCTTGCAGACAGCTGCAGCTACTTCAGTTGGGCTGCAGAAGAGCTACGTGGGCTTTTGTGGAAGTAGAGCTCCAGAGAAAGAACCAGGGAGATGTGAAGGCTGAGCCTGGAGCTGCTTAGTCCGAAGGCTGCACTCACATTTATCTCTGCTCTTCTTCACTTGGTTATCCTCACCTCAGTCATTTAAAGGTTACAAATGACAGTATAGATAAGTGTTTATGGAGTCTGCAGCTCTGCTGGGGTCAGTTTGGTGACCTCAGCAGTGAAGGGTTCGAGACAAATGCGGTCTGTGACACGCTTTGCAAGTAGGACTGTTCACAGCTTTCTCTGCTGGCTGTGGGTTGTGCAATGTCTGCTTCTGTAGTCTTCGTAAGAAATTATTTTGGTAACTTCCCTTCCTGAGTATGAGTGCTGAGACCTCCTGCCTTTGCAGGTAATGGGAGTGCCTTGGTGAGGCTCCTTCAGGAAGAAGTCTTCAGGCCTGAGCTGATAAACTCTTACAGCGAGGAAGAGCTGCAGAGCTTTCTGACACAGTGTGGCATCCCCTGGGAGGCATCACATACAAAGGTAATGGCTTGTTTGCCCACATACAAGCCTGCAGGAGTGGAGCTGTTCTTCACTGCCTTTCCCTCATCCACTCTTGCCATCCTAGACAATTTAACTTCTCATCTGACTGCACTAAGGGCAGGGATGGGTGCCAGCAGGTTATAGGATAATTTACACATGATGAAATAAATTGAGCCTTTGTGGGCTAGAAGAAAAGAAGCCTGTAATTACCTTGTCACTGGCTCAGCATTGTGTAATTGCTTGTCATCCTCATGGTGCTGAGCGTGGGATTAGGAAGTTACTGGATGAAGTGCAAATTAGGATTTGGGAGACCTTGCATGCAGCCTTTTCCCTCTCTGCAGGAGTCTGTTAATTTTAGCCACTTTCCCTGGGGTCTGTCTTTTCTAGGACGAGCTCTGCTACTCCCTCCTGACTCTCTATGAGTTTGTACAGAATGGGACAAGCATCACAGCACCTTCTGCTCATCACACAGGAGGGAAAATCTACAAAGTGTGTCCCCATCAGGTAAGGAAGTCTGGAACCATAATGTTTTATTTCTTCCGTGGCTATTCACTATTTGACTTACCAGTGTGGAACTTGCTTATTGAATAGAAGCAATGGAATGGGCTTCTCTGAGCCTTGGGAATGAAACATGTTCCTTGGGGCTTGGAAAATGAGCAGTCCTGCAGTAGATCTCAGGATCTGAAGCCTGGTTTTAATGTTGCTACTGAGGTACAGTTTAAAGCCATCTCTTCCTGAACAAGACAAAGTGAATGTGTATGAGGAGGAAAGAGAGTATCTTTAGAGAAGGTAACTGTCTGGTTACTGTATAGTCTGGAATACCTGAAAGGAAGCTGAATTTTTTTCAGCTAGGGTTTTTTTCTGTAAGTTTTTGGTTTTATTGTGCTGCTGATGTTAATCCATTTTTTTTTTTCCCCAGGTTGTGTGTGGCTCAAAGTACATAGTAAGAGGAGAAAATGCCCGGGATCACGTGGACTTGTTGGTATCCTCGCGTCACTGGCCTCCAGTATATGCTGTTGATACAGCCTCTTCAGTAGCACTATGTGCAGACCTCTGCTGGCCTGGCCTGACTTCCCAGATGTGGGGGAAGAACCAGGGCTGCTTCTCTGACCCCATGGAACCTCCAACGGTTAGTTATGTCTTTACTCTCTGCTGTGCCAGTCCAGTATGGAAAAGTTTCAAGGGAAATTTAAAATTAACACCCCCACCCCTATATAACCTGCACTGTGCCTCAAGGTGATTTCAGAATCACAGAGCAGTTTGGATTGGAAGGGCCCTTAAAGCTCATCCAGTTCAGCTCCCTGCCACGGGCAGGATCACCTTCCACTAGACTAGGTTGCTCAGAGCCCCATCCAGCCTGGCCTTGAACACTGCCAGAGCTGAATTTGACCTGATAAGTGTCTCCTGATTTAAGCTTTGCCAGTGCATTGCTTCTAAGCATAGCAGAATGTATTATGTGTTGCCTGGGGCCTTGTGTTTGATTTATTGTCCTTAATAGGAAGACCTGTGCCGGGAGTGCATTGTAACGGTTCAGATCATGAACTTTAGTGCACGTCACTTATTTGGACACAACAACTCACTTCTTTCAAACTACTGCTATTCCTTGAGAAGTGGGACAGGAAGATGGTTCCTAGTACCTTGGGCTTATGTGAGAGCACACAAGTGAGGGGGGAGTGTACGGACCACCTTTGGGGCATTTGGGGGAAGCCTGTATTATTTAGCCCTCCCTCTGTCCTGGGTCACAGTGTCGGTTGGAGTTTGGCAAGCCGATAGTTTTGTCTTCTCAGGTGTGGGGAAGTTACTTGTTCTACCTGGTGTGCGTGTGTCTCTCCCCCAGTACGTGTCGTGCCCTGAACTGCTGGACCAGCACTACAGCGTAGACATGACGGTGGCTGAGCCCTCCCTTCAGCACCCAATCACCAAGTCCTCGGCGCGCCGAATCGTCCACACGGGCTCGGAGCAGAGCAGCCCCTGGGATCCCACGGCTCGGCACCACTGCATCTCCCTGTGCCGCGAGCTGGAGCCGTACGGTGCCATCATCGCCGCCATCAATGACAGCAAAACCAGCAACGTGCGCCAAAGGCCCATCACCTTCGAGAACCCCACGCACTATTACCTCTACAACCGCCTCATGGACTTCCTCACCAGCAGGGAAATCGTGAACAGGCAGATCCAGGAGATCGTGCAGAGCTGCCAGCCGGGGGAGGTCGTGATCCGTGACGCGCTCTACCGGCTTGGGGTGGCCCAGATCAAAACAGAAACGGAAGAGGATGATGAGGGGAAGCAGGAGGAGGATAGAGGTTGCTGAGTAACAAAACAGCCTGTTGATTTCTCTCTCTGGTCGTGTGGATGGGTGGGCTGAGCCAGCTTTTGCAGCTGTCTGGCTTGAGAGTTTATTTTTACAGGTTGGAGATGTGATGCTGGTGGCTTTGACTGCTGTTACTGACCAAAGAGCTCTGTGCTTCCATAGCATCGTGATAGCTGCTGCGAGCATGGGTCTGTCACCCCCTTGCAGAAGGCTGCAACTGCCTCCAAGGCATGTGATGGACCTGCTGTTCAGGGCTGTGGGATGTTGCCCTCCCTTCAGCTGGAGAGGGGGCAGAGGAGGTGCTGGTAGCCGGTAGTGTGCGTGGTCAAGCATACACAGGTTTTTTAATTCTGAATCTTGCTTGCTGACTTCTTTGTGCTTATTGGTGGCAGGGCTGGGGATGTGGGACCAGGCATGAAAGGTAGATGGCTACAAAGATTTCCCCCAAAACATTCTGAATAGGTGAATTTAGGATACTGACTCCTGCTTGGTAATCTTGCAGAGCTCTCATATGCATTGGCTGCAAGGAGTCTTGAGGAGGAGGAGCTGTGCTGCTTTAACATGCTGTATCTGGGGAACCTCCCTGGAGGCTGCACTCCTGGGTCCAGGATTGTGGGTGCTTTGGCTGCAGGAAGTTTCTAGAATTGTGTGTCCCTTCACGTGAGCACTAATAATTTAGAAGCCAAAAGGTACAGTGAGTGGAGTGTGTTCTGTATGGTAAGGTAAGAACTGAGCCCCAGGGCAGCCGAGGGGTTGGAGGATGGTTTGAGTGCTGTGCTAGGGGTGGCTGTGGACAGGGGAAGGACACTCACTCCAAGGGGTCAAGGAGGAACGATGAATGCTGTGTCACCAGAGTGAGCAGGGTTCCGTATTCCACCCTCATGGATGTGCTGGGAGAGCTGCACCCACGTGTGCAATCTCATCACTTTGTCAGGTGTCACACCTGCCCTGCCCCTGTTGTCACAGCGCTCTGGGCTTTGGAGGAGTCTCCTGCTGCCCAGGTTGGTTTCTCAGCCCCTTGATAGGAGTCAGGATGAGACCTCTGCCTCTGCAGCACACCTGAAGAACACCTGGGGCTGCAGCTGCAAAGCCGTGCTGTCATTGCTGCAGCTCCCTTTGGCCGTGGCTGGTGGTGAAGCTGTTTGGTGATTGCTGTGACCCACAGAGGAGAGAAGCAGGATGCCGGACTGCTAAGTTGCCATCTTGGGAGTTTATTTCCTCTGAGTGAGCAGTGGGGAAGATTCTGAGGCTTGCGGTGTGGTTGAAAACTCCCTTCTGTGAAGGGGAACCTATTGAGTACCATACTGTTAAAGTAAATGTATTAAGTCTGAGCAAATGCAGTAATCATGGCTTGGGGTTTTTCTGTTAAGAACATTAACTTATTATAAGAGACATTAGTGACTTTTTTCAGTCAGTGATAAAGTTTAATAAATTATCTCCAATTTTTGGGGTGAAACTGTGGTCAAGTGACTTGATTTTTCGGGTTTTTTTTTGTGTACCAGACCTGTATGGCTTCAGGGGAAAGGGCACAAACACTGCTGAACCTCTTCTACATTTACCCTGGCATTCCACTTTCCCCAAAGACTGCTGCCATGTGCCACATGGTGACTTGTCAGGTGTCCCATCATCACAAGTGAAATTACATGCCATTATATCCATGCACAGGGACTGCTGCAGAGCATTAAAACCTTGCTTTTAATAAGTTTTTGCATTACACAAGAATGAGTGGTTTTGAGAACTGGTACTGAGGAACAGAGTTGCAGGGTGAGTGGGTAGGCCAGTGCATCACCCATGCTCTGAGATGTTCCCCCCTGAGAACAGTCCTTAGAGCCCTGGAAGAGACTCATTTTGTTAAACATCTTATTTTATTTTTCATAATGCTGGCAGATAGAGTTACATTAGCTTTTCATTTAGTAAGGAGGAATGAATCACTTGGTGTTAGCATAAAACCAGGTTTAAAAGGATCAGAAATGGCCCACACTGTAATTGCTCAGTGTGACAAAGGCCACCTGCCGTGCAGCTGTAGTTTGCCTGAGCCCTGTCAGTTGCAGTTTGCCTGTACCTGGAATAGAGATCCTTTATCCACCAGGTCGGGTGAAGGTAAGAAGGTTCTTTAGCTACTTCTGGTAGATAACAGGACTGGGTGGCTGGGGCAGTGGTAACCCTGAGCAAGAGCTAGCTGAGAAATAAGTTGAAGGGCATTAGGCCCTAGCTTATGAAAAAAATCACCTCAGTGGTACTACTGAAAGTACATTTAGGAAATTTAGTACAAGTCTGTAACAGTGACCAAGGCAGTGATTGCTACATGTTCAGTAACACAGAAGTTCTGTGGGTTATGTGTAATGTTGATCATTTCCAGACCTCTTTAAGCTGCCATTCTTTCCTGGATTGGGATTGTGTTCAGTGCTCTCATGGAAGAGCACTGGTTTCTGCTGTATTTTACCTGAGAAAGAACTGCCCCTCTGTCCTGTTACTGGGGCACAAGTTCACATAACCCTGGGGTTGGCTCTGTGGCTCACTTCACCCAAACACTCCCTGCAGAAGCATCAGCTGCAGAAAGGTGGATTGTGCGAGGAAGTATAGGGGGTAATGCATATTTAATGCTATGTAGAAGCTTTTCCAATATCTTAACACACTGCGATGTCCAGGGTCAGACTGACAAAGGGAAGAGAGCAGGACCACCACAAAAGAGAGTGTGTGGAGTAGTTCCAGTGGCAAGACTTATTTCAAGATGTGCTTATAAAACACAAGAGTTCAGTAATGTGACCGACACTTGGAAATGTCTTACGTGGCTGTGACTAGTATTTTTTAAAAAACTACCAAACCCAGACTCCCACAGCCTTCTCTGGGGCATGGGGAGGCAGGTGATGGGGATCTCTGTGTACCTTGTAGAGATGGAGCCTGTTACCATCCTGACAGCTCTATGCTATGTGTGACATAAGACTTCAGGGACCCCACGGTGACTCCTTTGCTCTCCTTTTGGTGAGAGAGTCGGTAACACTCCCACTTCAGAAAGCACAGAGAAGGCCAAAGGAGAAGGTGTCTGTGTCCTAGGGTGAGCTCTGTGGAGCCAGGACAAGGATCAACCCCAGGGTGAAGGTCCCATCTAACAGAACTGGTAGTTGTTGCCCTTGAGGAGGGGCTGCCCACTCTCCTCTTGCTCGCAGGACTCCTCGCAGCAGCCGGAGGTGTCGCAGCCACTGTCTTCCTCAGCACGGGAGGGGAGGTTGGTGTACTCCTTGGAAGAAAAAGAAGAAACACAACACCCCGAGTGTGTTTTGGTCCCTTGGATGGTGTATGACCCCTGTTCCCGCGTGAGTGAGTGGCTGGGGATGTGCTCACTCCACGTTACCACCCTTTGCTGTGCCCGCAGCGTGTGACTAACAGGCAGGGCAGGCGTGTGCCTGTGCTTTTGTGGCCAGGTAGTCCTGAGGGGATGCACAGCAAGTCCAGGGGAATGGGGCAGGTGCTGTGCTGGTAGTGTATCACTGCCTGTCACAGAGAGGTTTCTGCCAAGAAGCTGTGCTGCTTTGTCCAGCCCTCTTCGGCCATGGGGGAAGTGACTTAACCCTTCAGCTGGATGCCTCTCTGCACTTGGCACCGAGGCTACACTGCTCCCATCAGCTAACGGTAAGGGATATGACAGAAAACTTGTTCAGAAGCTGTGTTCATGTCCGTCCCCTTCTCTTCAGAGGTCCTCACCTGCTCCTTATGCACCTCCAGCTCTTTCTGGATGAAGCAGCCGATCTGGTCGAAGGTGGGTCTCCGTGTGGGCTCCAGGCTCCAGCATGCCTGCATGATGCTGTACCTGCAGGGCCAGACAGGGACAGGGTGGTTGCACGGTGCTGCTGGAGGGCCTGCAGCCCCAGGCTCCTCCCTGCAGCACTCTGTATGTCAGGGACACAGTACTGAACAGTCCCTTATCTTCCTCCGTAAAGTCCGTGGTGAGTGCATGTGCAGTGCTCCAGGGAGTGGTGAGTACTGGAGTGGATGGAGCAAACTAATCAACAAGGACCTTTGTGCCACCAAGACTTCAGGCTTACACTCACTACCCTCCTGTAGCCTACTCAGGCTTGTCTTCTCATAATGGTGGAGTCAAAATTAGCTAGCTAAAAAAAGAAAACCCCACCAAGTTCAGGAATGTAGACATGTAATGTGAGTGCTCTCATCCTCCTGTCCATAAACAGGAGATAGTGGATAGACTGCCCCAGGCCTTGTTTTGCTACAGGAGCAAGGAGCAGCCTGGTAGGATCCAGCCTTAACCTCAAGGCAGACACTTGGGAGCAGCAGGCAAAGCTGTGGACAAGGTCCCTGTGCCATGTCCCTGCCTGTGGCCATGAGGCAGCTCCAGCCATCCCGTCACTGCTGTGTGACTCTCGGTGCATCCACTCACATTTCCAAGGGAGCGAAGTCAGGCCTGGCCATCTGGTACCCCTGCTTCACCATGCTGTAGAACTTGCTGTTCACCACCATGCCAGGATACGGGCTCTTCCCTGTGACAGGAAGAGGAGCAGAGGTGGCTCTCAGACCAGAGTGTTCAACACTCCAGCCTTGAGGGGTGGGAAGAGGCAGCCTGGAGCATCGCCTGACCCAGTGCTACCCAGGGAGTTCTGAGAGAAAATGATGTGGGATTCTTTGTCTTGAATGGTCCCTTTGGAAACATAACAGTGTTTTATAGCCCTGATAAACCTAGATTTTTGTCAACCTTCCTGCTTTCTTGGAATTTTTTCTGCAGATAGTGTAGGGCAGTAGTGAGCCATGGAAAACAAAAGAGGTTTGCATGCTCACTTCTTTCTTACCAAGGGAGAAGATCTCCCAGAGCAGGATGCCGTAAGACCACACATCACTCTGCACTGTGTAAATGCAGTCAAAGATGCTCTCTGGGGCCATCCATTTCACGGGCAGGCGGGCCTGGAAGAGCAGAGAGTCCTGCAGACTGGGGCATGCTGGCAGCTTATGCTACACCCCGTCCTTCATGTTCCAGCCCCCCTACCCTCGTACCTGCTCTTGTGCCCATTTTAATTACTTACATTGCCTTTCACAACATAATTGGAGTCATTCATGATGTCCCGGGCCAGGCCAAAGTCACAGATCTTGGCTACACGTCCATCTGATATGAGCACGTTTCTGGCTGCTAAGTCACGGTGGATGCACTGGGGAGAAGAGAGCATAACTGAGACCCAGCCACTGGCCGCCAGCAGTCCCCAAAAATTCCCTACAGCCCAGGCCTGCCACCAAAACAATGCTTTTAGGGGCAAGGGAAACGTGTACTGCTTGAAGAGCCCCTGTCTGAGGCACCGTGTCATGTACAAACCACGGCCTCTCTTTCAAGCACTTCATTTGCGATGTTAAGACATTGGAACGTTTCATGCCCTGTCCTTTAATCACTCATGGGGCTGTCATCTTCTCCAAAGGAGGAGGCTCAGAACCAGGGGCTGTTGACGCTGTGTCCTCATCTCTGAAACAGTCACAGGGTGACTGACACCCTGAGCCAGCTCTGGCAGCCAGCTCAACGGCCACTTTCAGTTCCTTGTCCCTGGAGTAGCAGGGACGCTGCCAAAGCGAGAAAGCTTCACAACAAAGTTCCTGACCTTGTGTAAAAGTAGGGGGGAAAATGTTGAGACCAGCATGATGCACAGCCCTGGGTTCCCTCTAACACTGCCCTGCCATGATGGCCATGGGAGACAAAGGCTCTGGAGGGAGCACCAGACACCAGGGCCCAGCCTGTCTGGAGACAACAGACAGAGAGGCCCATTTCCAGCAGCAGCTTGCTTGAGCTTGGCTACCCCATCCAAAGACATCCCAAGCCTTCTGCAGCCAGGATGGGAGGCTCCTGCTTGGCTGGACTGGTGTTTCCCACTTGGTGTTCTGGGGGCTGCTCTTGGCACTCACATTCTTTGATGCAAGGAATGCCATGCCTTGGGCCACCTGGCTGGAGAACTGCAGCAGGTCAGAGAGATTGAGGGGACGGAGATCCTCCCTGGCTTCATCTTCTTCCTCTGAGCTTCTCCCTGAAACTCAAAGCGATTTAGACTTGCTGCAAAGCTGGCGAGTACCGCAAACTGTGGCATGCTGTGGTTCCCAGAACTAAACCAGACAGGATGGCCAAAAGAAAGAAATCACGAAATCACAGAAATGAGCCTTTGACTCACCCCTGACTTGCGCAGCATCTGATGCTGCTGAAGATGATGATGACGACACGGGCCTCATTTCAACATATGTTTCCAAACCCTGGCTTGAGAAGCCACTATCACTGAGTGAGAAGAAACAGAGAGGGGAGCAGGCTGTTAGAACCCTTCAGCAGTACCTTCTGCCCTGCTCTGTATCCACCAAGAGGAGAAACCACATCCCTGCCTGCAGAAGGTGACTTAAGGGCTTAAGGACAAAGGCAAAGGTAATGTAGAAGCTGATTCAGAAAGGGGACCTGGGCCTCCTGTGTTATGGGGCTCTGAGTACTGCTCCCCCTTTTTTAAGTTCTTGGCTGATGGGGAGCAGTCAGCTTCATCTTACAAAACCCATGTGCCCAACAGTGCAGGAAGCCGAAAAGTTTTGGTTCTGAACTGTGGAAGGACAGACTGGGCTGAAACCTGGATTTACTGTGGAGTATTCAGTGATTGCTGTCAAAGTTTTTGAAAAACTCAGAACTATAACCAGGTCTAAACACATGCAACCCCAGTGGCTTTTACATCCTGGCATCCTGCCAGCCCCCAGACCTTTGACCTTGATCTCTCCCCAGCACAGTGCTCTGCACACTTCTCCCAGTGAGTACCCAGGCATTGCTCAGCCCTGCAGCCACCCGAGCTCTGCTCCTACCTGCAGATGTATTTTTTCTCTAGCTCAATGTTTTTGTAATCAGCAGCACTGTCTATAGAGGTGTCCAGGGAAGAATCCTGGATAATGATGGATTCAGCCTTCTTCCGCAGGAAATTCAGCAGGTCTCCATAGCGACAGTACTCAGTGATGACAAGGATTGGGCCTGGCAGAGCAGCAGAAAGGGTTCATTAAGGAGTGATGTTACTGTGACCTGCCCTGAGGATTGCTTTCCCCAGGAGGGCAGCAGAATCCACACAGCTCATCAGCTCATGCTGTGCCTGAGAGGAGGGGCCAGGGCGGGGGTCTGTGGGGGCAGCAGGGCTGGGGGATCCTACCTCCACAGGTACATGCCCCCAGCAGATTAACAATGTTCTCGTGGTGTCCCAAGTGACTCATGATCTTCAGCTCAGACATGAGAGCCTCCTGCTCATCCGTGTCTGCTGATGCTGTGAGGTGAGAGGAGGACTGTGTGAAGGAGTGAGGGAGGGACAAGGAGGAGATTAAGGGAGAGGACAGAAAAAGGTGTTGACAGAGTTATGGAACAAAAGGAGGAGACACACTTAGAGTGAAAACTGTGTCCTCTAACTGTGCCTCTGGCCTTCCCTGTCCACAAAAATGACAGTAATGCAATTCCAGCACCTGGTACTTGGCATAGAAACATCTCTAAAAAGTAGCTGTGGCAGCCTGGGAGCACCAACATGTGGTGAACACACACTACATCCTGCCCAGATGGAGGATTTCCGCCCTTGCAAGTTGCTCTGTGCTTACACTTTAGCATCTTCACAGCCACTTTGAGCACTGAATCTTCTTTGCCCAGCCCAAAAGCTGTGGCTTCTACCACTTTTCCAAAGGCTCCTGCTCCAAGAGTTTTTCCTGCAGAGAGAAAAAAAGAGTACTTTTAAGACATTTTATAGAAAAAGATTGAGCAGTTGTTCTACATGCAGCCTTGAGGATGGGGATTCCTGCTGGGCTCACCCAAGATGACATATTCCTTAGTCAGGAGCTGGCAAACATCTGTGGGGAACTCTACTGTGAGCAAAGATGGTGTGAAAGAGGCCATCTCCAAACTTTGCCTCACCAGCTCTGTGCCTTAGGAATGACCCCACATGCAAGAGGAGGGACATGACCCCTGCAGCCTTCCTTGGAGCAAAGGAGGAGGGAGGCAGGCTACACCCCACCACTTGCCACCCTGTGTGGAAGGGGGCATCAAGGCCTGGTTTAGGATGCTGCTGGAATGTCTGGGTGCAGTTTTGGATATTGCCAGAGCTTTGGCTCTGATTCTTGGAGCATTTCAGCTCTGTGATGAGCTTCATGCCACCAGGCAAGCAGCAGGAAAGGTTTCTTACCAAACTGGAGGTTATTCCTGGGAAACTCCCATTTTTCATTGTATGGCAGCTGAGTGGGATCAATAAAGATGTAGTTATTCCCTTCACAGGCCTCAATGATCTTCCACCGCACCTGGTACTTGGGTTTCTGTAAGGAAGAGACTCCAGTTATTCAGTGTTCCTCAAGCTGGGAGGGTTCCTCAGCCCCTGCATCCACTCAAGCTCCCTCTGCAGGCACAGAGGGAAGATACAGATTTCAGCCCATCAAATCTCTTTCAAATCTAGACTGAGTGAGAGAGGCTTTATCTGGACAGCCTGGTCTCTTTGCAGTTATGAAGTCCCCCCAAGTCGTCACCTATGACTGAGGGAGGCTCCCTTGCCACTGAAAGCAGCCTGTTGCCATCATTTGGGATGGCAGATGGGAGATTCAGCACGTCCTACCAGAGCAGAGGCTCACAGTGCCCAGCTGGTGCTGGAGGGAGATGTCCCCACTGTGTCTCCTTCCTTGGTCCCCTGGCTGCTGAGCACAGCAGAACAGTGGAGCTGGCCCAGCCCCACTTCCCTTACAGGGGAAAAATAAAAAAGGAGAAAGAGAAGTAAGAATTTCTCTTTTCCAAGAATGTCATGGCAGAAGTAACCAGGCAAGGCAGAGAAGCGATGCTGGAGTCCTTGAGCAGAGAAGGCTGGTACTCATCTGAGATAGGTAACCACGTTATTTACAGCCATGTCCTGCTTCTCTGGGGCTTGCAAGCCCTTCAAAAAAGCTATTATTTTCAGATTTGTGCTTACACACCGATCCATCTTTCTCTGTCTCTTGACCACTGTCCAAAGGCAGCTCTGCCTGCTAAGCTGTAGGTGCTTGTCTGAGAGAAGGATCTTCTGACAACCAGCACCAGAACTTTGCTGCAAAATCTTCAGCCTTGATAGGCTGTCAAAGGACGGGTGCCAAAAGGGAGAGATGAAAACCAGGAGATTTTCACCCACTGATGAAGCAGAGGTGGCTACTGATTGGTTCAGTTTGTGGAAAAAACAGAGAAGGATTCCAAATGCTGGAAATGAGCCTTGCAGAGAATGGGGCAAGTTCTTATATAAAAATAGTGACCAAGTCTTCCTGGAAACAAACTTCTTCCAACATCATCCTGTTTCCCCATAAAAACAGATTTTAATAAAGCAGCGAGGAGAATAAAAAGTAGATGCAAACTGCAAACCACTTTTTTTTCCTCCCTTAATTCAGTCCGTGGATTCACAGGGACCAGAGCAAAACCAGCTGCAACTGACAGCACAGTGAGCACCTTTGTCTGACACCAAACCATAACCACACTGACCTCTGGGCTACAAGACTGAAGGACCAGGGCAGGAGAGATATCAACGCACTGGGTTGGGTGCGTGAGCTTTGCCCTGCAGCAGGAAAGTCCAGCGGGAAGCCGGGAGGCAGGGGAGGTGAAGGAGGCAGCTTGCCAAGTATCTCCAAGCTGAATGGTCCCTGCCCTGGCTGCCGGCGGAGGCTGTGTGGCCCCTGAGGCCGGGCAGCCCTTGCAGCCCTTGCAACAGGGAATCTGACCTGGTTGTACTTGTAGAGCAGGAAGAGGAGTAGGAGGAGCAGCAGCACCAATGCGCCTATGCAGGTGGAGAGAACAGGGCTGAAGGGATTGTTTGGAAGGGCCATGACACTCCCTGGAAGAGGAAAAAAAAGGAGAATGAGTAAACACTCTTATTTTAGTCCCAACTCTGGGACCATTTTGCTCAGCTATTCACTTCAGCTTCCCCTTTACGCAACACTGCCCTCAGGACAGCCTTTTGGAGCTGCTGGGAGCTGAGGGAAGTTCTTGATGCCAAACTCTAGGCTGCAATGGTTCCCTTCATGCATCCCGATTTCCACACAAACAGCACCAGGTGCAGCTCTCACTGAGTGGGGACCAAGATCTGTGCAGCAAGAACAGCCCCACCAAAAGATGCAGCTCTTGTATTTCGGTGGGCTGAGAAACTGCTGGATTCACCGTGCCCTGGAGCTGAGTCCTGCAGTTATGAGATGTTCATGGCGTGGCTCAGCCTTTAGCCCCAGGCTATGACCCAGCCAGAAATTCCCACATGGCTCCTAGAGCTGGCGAACGCCAAAGCCTCCCACCTGGGAGGATAAAGGGCCTGTGGAATCTGGTCCAGCTCTCTTGCAGGACAGTGAGGATATAAATATAGGACATAATCTCAAAGTCCCCAGATTCTCCCCCACTCTGCCAAGCTGATGGTTTGTATCTTACTGGTGATGGTGAGTGAGTGAAACATGTCAGAGGTGTTCCCTTCCCCGTTAATGGCCACGCAGCAGAAGGTGAAATTGTCACCCAGCTCCTGGAAGAGGATGGTGCTCTCCACCTCCACCTCTTGGAAGGGCAACATATTGACCACCTGGGGTCTGGAGTCATTCCGTATCAATCTGTAGTCCTCACTGTACCTGCAGGGATGGCAAGAGGAGACAGTGAGGGCTCCTCTGCAGCACAGCAGCTCACAGCTTAGTGCGTGCCTGTGTCAGACTAGAGAGGAGACACAGGGAATTAGGGTTGAAGCTCTGTGAGGTGTGTTACTCTCTGCCCAGTTGAAGACCTCTCCCTGGACGCCACAGCCCTGCACAGACAGAGCCCTGACTGCCTTTATGTGGCTCCAGCATTGTTCTGCCACCAGTCCCTTCAGTGGGGCTGGTCCTGAGACACAACAGCCCTGCCCAGGCAGGTGCAGTTGTTTCCCATGACTCTGTAGCTCAGTTAACCTGTGCTCTGCAGAGTCTCAGACCTGTGGAGGTCCCAGAAAGACGACTGGGCCAGCCAGGATGTACCTCTACAACAACATACACTGGGGCATTTCTCCAAGGAATCCACATGTTCCTTGGAAAAGCATGGGGAGAACGTGAGTCACAGGTGGACAATTCCTTCAAGCTCAGGACCTTAGGAACAGAAAGTGCCCCCTCTTCGCAGGCAGTCCCCAAGAACCTCTTTTCCCAGCAGAGCAACATCCCTGTTGCCGTTACTGGACAGGCTCTGCTGTATGGCCTGCCCGGGAGCCCACGCGGTGCTGCTCGGCAAGGGCAGGGGCACAGCCTGGAGCTGCTCAGTCCCCTGGGCAGTTCTTACCTGTCCGAGTGAACGGGGCACTGGTACCACTCGATGCGTGGGGCAGGGTAGCCGATGGCCGTGCACTGAAGGATGCTGGAGTCGTTGGCTGTCACCTTGATTTTGCAGACCCTTGGAGACGCTGTTGGGGAAGTCACATAAACAGTGAATGCTGTGTCCAGAGGAAGAGCACATCCCCCATGCTCTGGTTTACTTTCCATGCGTGCAACAATAAGCCAGAAAGAACCCTTGTGCTAAACACAGGCAGGTTTGGGCTGGGTCTGTGTGTCCTGTGGGTGCTGAGCTGGAAACAGCCTGGTACCCCAATCAACTTTTTTTTCCAGCAGGGGCAAGCAGGGTGAAATAATGGGCAAGCACTTACATTTCAGAGAGATACTGAAGGTAACTGATTCATTGGTCACATTGTTGAGGGCACGAAATGTATAGAACCCTCCCTCTCCTTCCTTCAGGCGGTTCAGGGAGAGCGTGTTGTTGTACCTGCTCACAGAGAGAAACACTGTGAAGAACACACAGGCCTTGCTCAGTGAGATGCTGCTGCTTCCTGTGCTCCAGAGCAGTGAAAACTTCCAGCACTAACCCCAGCCCATCAGGGAGCCTGCTAGTTGCTTCTTCAGGGGAAGCAGGGAGGGACGATCTTCCATAGAGGAAATATCTTCTGCCACCAAGTGCACTTCAGCACTTCTGAAAGGTTACAGGTGGGTGAATGTTCAGAAATAATTTAACATGTAAATCGTTGCCTTTCAAGGATCAGGGGACGCTGGTCCTCCTGCCTTTGACAGAATGAGTTACATCGTGAAGATGTGCTCCCTAGTACCCACTCCCCTCTGCCCCCAGCCCATTCTCAGCCCCCAGTGCAAGAAAGAGTTCACCCTAAAGCCATCATTTTTGCCAAGTGGCACAGTTCCTCTTGTGGATTGTTTTTTTTATTTCTAAGAAAATGAAAGGGCAATTGCCAAACACCCCAACAAATGGAATGCTTTTCTTTCAGTCTCCTCTTGGTCTCCGTTGGCTGTAGGCTTTGGAAGAGCAGACTTGTGCCCTCTGTTAGATCATATTCACATAACAATGTTTGTGACTTCTCTTGGCATGGGGCTCTCTGCCTCTCAGTGCACACTCTCTCAACCTCAGAGCAGGGGATAGGTCCAAGGAGCAGTGAGGGAATTAACTTTTTTGTACTATTCATCCACTCCTGCAATTTCTTCTGGCAAGGAGAGTGCAGACTTGAACAACCAGATCACAAATGTGATACTGACTTCCACAAGGTTGTCTAAAGAGAAGGCTGCCAAGGGAGAGAAGGGTGGTGTCCTCCCTGATCTGATCATACTGTGGTTTGCTAATAATACTAGAAAGAGAAGACAGAAATGCAGAACAGTCTCCCTCTCTAAAACCAGAGAGTTTTCTGTAGAATAGGGCCTGCCTGTCTCAAGGAAAGCTCTCTTGGAAACATGCCATAGCCAGTATAGAAGACAAAGAGCACGTACCAGTTGTTTCCAGAGATCATTTGGCCCTTGTATATGGTGGGTTTAGGGTTCTTCAAGGGATTTGTGTGTTCCCAGACCCACTGGAGGGGTTTTGGGTAAGCCTTAATGTGGACCTGCAGCTTCAAACTCTCTCCCAGATCAACCTCCTGGTTGGTGGCTTGCCCTGGGATCAGGTGAATGTAACCTCTCTCTGCAGGATGGAGGAGAGCATGAACATAAGCAGGCATGTCCAGAAACCTGGAATAAGCTTATACCAGCTCCATAAAGGGATCGTTTTTGGAAAGAGCAGCCTCACCTGGGAGACTGCAGGAGGGAATGAAACATTACACAAGCATGTTGCCAAAGGAATACTTTTAAATTACTTCTTTGTCATGGCACCTTGGATTATACTGCCTGAGGAGAGCTAGAAAATCTTAGTGAGGTCTCAGGGGAAAAGAATTTTTACATGCTGTATCCTAAGAAGTGATGAGGCTAAAACAGTATCTCTTAAATGTTCATAAAAACCAGCTACACTTTAGCTAAAATCCTGGCTTCTCAGTTGGAAACAACTCAGACTGAGCCTTCTTTCTGAGCTGTGGTATGCAGCAGCTTTTTATCATCAGCAAACTCCAGCCTGTGAGCCGGGAGGGTGAATTTTCCATCTTGAGATACAAACAAGTATGTAATAGACCTGAATCCCCTTATGTGGATCTGTGACTGGAAGAGACAAAGATCCAAAGTCTGCTCATGTGGCTTGCCCTTCCTTCTAAAACATATCCTCTGGCCCCTCAAGATACAAAGGGAAAACCCGTTCCTTTTCTAGCTTCTCCATAGCTCTCATGTGAGCCCTCAGGCACAAGTGAGAATTGTGTTTTCGACAACAAATCTAGAAAGAGAATAGAGGCAGAAGCAGCAAATACTCAAGGCTAGGTAGGATTCAGCCTTCCTGGTCTTTTGGGGAAGCACTCACCTACTACCTGAAGCACTGTTGAGGCATTCCTGAATCCTACTGAATTGTTGGCTATACAGACATATTTCCCACTGTCTTCCATGGTCACGGCTGCAATGGACAGGGTGTCACTGACGATGTAGTTACCATTTTCAAAGTCAGTCTCTTTAGTTCTTATGACCTGTCAGGCAGAGAGGGAACAGCACACACTGAAAGGGCAGAGCAAACACACCTCTCCTGCTCTGGGCTAGAGAGCTCATCACTGAGAGCAACCTGTGTGGAGACCCAGAGACATATTAAACCCAAGTATCCAGGGCAAATGTTCCACAGCAGTTAGGTTACAGCTACTGTCAGCCTTCTGACTGCAACTTGACCTTACACTGTCTGATCCAAACATACCTCGTGTGTTGTTTTAACTCCTTAATAAAGGCATCAGTTATGATAAGGACTTCTAGCAAACCTCATCTAACCATCTAGCAGTTAGAAGTCAGCATCACAGAGATTTTGAAATGTATTCCTTTTCTTTGCACATATGTTTTCTCTGGAGAGCTCTGTCTTAAAAATGTTTGCTCCTTACAAGCCCTGGCAGGGCTGGGTGGAGAAATGTTGCTTTAATAGGTACTGTGGCTCTTGTCCGATAAACTCAGGTGAAACAACGTACTCTCCTCTCTTGCAGCACGATTCTGACAATAGGCAGGTGTTTCTTAATCCTGTGTCATCCCGAAGAAAGGATATTCAAATTTCTATAGCTTGAATACCTCTTTGGTTGGGTAGTTCAAGGCTTTGCTGTGGGTCTGGGCAGTTCTTACCACCCTGTGTCCCCCAGGTTCCAGGAAAGCCCCACAGCCCAACTTACTGTTTTTGCTGGTGTCACCCATCTGATGTCATACTTGTAGGAAGGAGCAATCACTCTGCAGGTGACTCTGAACGGTTCGCCCACGATTCGCACATGGTCTGCAGGGTCCATCATCACAGACACAGGTTTCTTTGGTACTGCACAAAGGCAAGCAGCAAAGATAGTGTCAGCTTGTCCAGTGATTCCACGGCCTTTGGCGACTCCCCAGGACCTGGCTACCTTGGGTGATGAGACATGGGCACAGGTTGCCCAGAGAAGTTGTGGATGCCCCATCCTGAAATGTTCAAGGCCAGGTTAGGTGGGGCCTGAGCAACCTGATCTAGCAGGTAGCATCCCTGCCCGTGGCAGCAAGGTTGGGACTAGATGAATTTCAAGGTCTCTTCCCTCCCAAACTATTCTGTGATTCTATTCTATGATTCTACCTTCTCCTCTCCGTCCTCTTTAGCCTCTTTACCCCCAGCCTTCCCCTTCCCTAGTGATCACCACTCCGTTTTGAGCACGTGTCTGTGGGAAGCAGTACAGGAGGGGAGAACACAACAGTCAGGACTGTGGGTTGAAAGGGAAGGAGAAGCTTCTGCCATGATTACTGATGGAGCATCGGGGCCTGAGGACTTGCAGAACAGTGGAGAGATTGGTGGACATTTTTCTCTGGTCTGTGACAGTGCCTGCAAAGATTTGAAGACTGGTGAACCCATGGAAACCCATCTGAAGGAAGCAATTAGCCAGAGGCTGATGGAATTTGGCCTCCATTAAATAACCTTTAGAAACCGCATGTTCAGAAGGTCTTTCCTGCCACTGTCAAGGAGCTGTTCCTTAACTATCTACTGTGGCCAGCTTAGCTATTTGTGGCCCTCAGGACAGCAACAACCCCAGTCCTTTACCTTCTTCCATAACCAGTCTTATTCTTGATGAATTCTTTATTTTTCCATTTATCTGTGCTTGGCATCGGTAATAGCCTTTATGTTTGCTTTGCACATTGTACAGTCTTATTCCTTTCTCAGCGCTGAAGGAGTAGTTGGTCCCAGGTGGGAGAGGAGAGGCGTCATCCATTATCAGAGTCACGTTGGATCCATACTCGGGGGCCGTGATGAGACAGGGGAGATCAACATTCCCACCTTCGGTCCCCCCGACCCGGAAATATGGGGTGTACCACACGTTATTGGGATCTGCAGAGGAGACAGGATAGGCTTGTGAAAGGGGTCAGAAAATGCACTGGAGCTGAGGAACATATTCCAGCAAAGGCAAGACTCCAGCACTGCTGCCCAGTGGGAGTTCGATGCTGGGGCAGCCCTGCTCAGCGCCTGCCTGACTCAGCCTCCGAACACTCACATGACAAACCCAGTTCCAGCTAAGACATTTGATGTGATCACAGCAACCAGCTCACAAATGTCCACGGGTAAGGGAGGCTGAGAAGTATGCACACATCTAATTAAACTTTTCACCATGGTGCTAGTTTTACTTATGAGACCTCCAGCTCCCTGTTCAGGGCAGCACCTCTGGTACAAAGGAAGGGGTGAAGCCAAGTGGTAGAGCTACCACAGCATAGCTTCTTCTGGGATAAAAGAATATTTGGGGTTCAGGTCATGTTGTGAGGATGTAATTCGTGTGGCTCTCTCCGTTATCTGAGGTACTGCCAATATGGTTCTCTGATTTGCAGATCTCAGTGCTCATTACAACACTGAACAGACTTACATCCCTGGTTTTTCAGGAAGGGAAGCCACAGTGTGGGAGAGGGAGAGATCCAGGAGAGACCCAGGAGAGATCCACACATATATGAGATGTAGCTCAGTACTTTACCCCAGTGCTTTAGCCATGGGTCCCATTCTGTGTGGACCCACAGGGCTGCGGGTGAGGCACTGCCCGCCAGGAGCCTGCACTGCTCCCCAAGCACACACACAAGCACAGCACAGCAGAAAGGACCTGTGCAGTGGCCGTGCTCCCTGGAAGGAGGCTGTTCTGCCAGTGGATGTAGGAAGAGAGGGGCAGGGTTACCTCGCACAAACAGGTGGATGGCTGCAATGCGCGTGTCACTGCTGTTGACATAACCACAGCTGTAGGTGCCTGTGTTCCTGTAAGTGGCCTTGGGGATACTGAGCGTGCTGATGGTGTGGTTACTGAATGTATTCTTTTTGCTTCTCCATGCAACTTCAGACTCTCCTGAGCAATGCAAGAGGACTGGATCACCCGTGTTGACAACCAGAGCAGGGAGGTCAGGGCTGATCACTGGAGATGCTGAGCCTGCAAGGCAAAGAGAGAGTGAGAATGCAAAAATGGTACCTAAAGATCCTCTGTTGGAGTTCACACTGCTGAGAGTGGAGTAGCTCAGCATCAGAAAAGGGCTGAGCTTGGGATTCAGACTGACTTTTTGGCTCACATCATTCCACCCATTCTCTGTCCCACCAGACCCATATGGCCTGATACTCAAGGAATGAATTTCAGGGAAGAAACGCCACCCTCCACACTTCCCTTTTCCCTGCCATTTGAACATTTACAGCATTGGGACAGAAAAAACAAACATCTGGAGCTGATTAGGGCAAATGCCAGCTTGAAAACCATTCCTGCTGATTTTTGCCTCTTCTTACAATACTTTTCCTTTCGTGGCAGAGCTGGAGCCTCTCTATGAACTGGGTTAGCCCACAGCACCATTTGGTAGAGTTTAAGCCAAGTTTTGTGGATGGGGCTCTTTGTTGCATTGGTGCTGGGATGAGCTAGAACAGACCTGGAAAGCTCCTGCAGAGCAGGAGGTCAGTGCATATCCTTTGGGAAGACTGGCTTTTTGTTGCCAAGCACAGGACTTTGAAGGACACCTCCTCGTGTGTATCATGGAGTCACACACTGCATTCTCCTGGCAGACACCAAAAAAACATTATGAAGTGAGTCAGCATTATTATTTCCATTTGGGAGAGGAAACTGAGGCACGGAAAAGCTGAACAGCTGATGAAAGCCCACAGCTGCAGTTGTTCATACAACACACAGGTGCAGACACAGGTATCACAACCAGCAGGAGTTCTGATGCATCTCTATTTTGAAGATGCCTTCTCTGCTGGCTGAATAAAGGGGAACCAGGGTCCTACTCCAGCTTTGGTGTCAGAGGGAAATATTTTTTCCCCATTTTGCCCTGTCAGCGAGTTCTTTGAGTCACCACCTATATTTAGGGTGGGGGGAAGTGCAAAATGAATCAGTGCTGCGGGGTTGGGGAAGAAGTGGTACAACCATCCCACGCCAGGCCCTCGGGGGGACAGGAAACACATTGCAAATGGCTATCTGTGCCTGGGGGGGCTCTGCACCCCCCTCCAGCCCCTTTCCAGGGCTATTCTCCCACTTCTGCTTTCCTTCCCAGTCTCTAACCCATCCTCACAACTTAAAGGGACACACACCCTCATTCTAATAATACTGAGCATAAAGGGAGCTGTGCAGTTTATCGGTTCATTGCTCTGCAGGCAGTGATCCTCCTGCCATGGACACTGTCCCTGCAGCAGCCAGGAGAAGCACACCCTCACCATCATCCACCCCTGCTCACAGCTCTCTCGGGGAGGAAGGCGATGCTCAAGGTACAACTGTGTGTCCTGTGCTACCAGCTGTGCCCAGGGCTGTGCTCCAGAGCCCACACATCAGAGCACAAAGAGCAGCATCTAAGCCATCTTGGGCTGATGACTCCCTCCATGCAACAAAGGGTTGAGAATATCTCAAGACCCTGGAGAGCATTGCTGGTGTATGACAATGACACAGTTGGCATGAGGAAGCTCCAATAAGGCCTAGATCAAACCCACTGGCCCTGTGGGGAGAAGCAGAGGACAAGGATCTTCGGAGCATGGAATATTTGACATTGTATCTCCCTGTTCTTTTTTTGTTTGGTTGGTTTTTTGTTTGTTTGTTTTTTGTTTGTTCAGGTTTTTGGGGGCGGGGGGGTTTGATGCTTTCATCTTTCTCTGGAAAGAGGAGAAGCCTCCTTTACTTCCAGAGTGGAGAAAAACATATCCCAGAATCATTTACAAATCTACATTTTCCACATATCTGTGGCAAAATATTCCTTCCTTTTTGCTAAGCTGTGCTTTCTAGTGGGGCTTGATATTTCTGTTGCTTTAACTCTCTGTCACTGGATCCTTTTCCCTCACCTACTCTCTGCTTTGGCTATCAATCCACACCCAGGGCTTTGGCACCATTTCATGGGCAGCCAAGCTCTTTGATTCAGAGTTGTATTCAAACTAGTTCAGGGAAGGACTCTGTTGTAACTTGTCCTTGGCCACAGCAGGAGGACAAGGAAAGAAAACAAAACAAACAAGAGTAATCTCATCTTTGTCAAGATGTAACAACTTTGTAAGTTGTCACCAGCTCACAGTTCCTATCCAGACGCTCTGGCCAGAAAAGGCTCTGCGTGGGTGCTCTCCAGAACAGCGAGGAAAAAGCCTTTAGGCTGTCACTAGAGACTCCCATCAGCAATACAATCACCACACAAGTGGAGTGAGGACAGGCAAGGCAGAGATACAGCAGGACAAGGCAAGGTGAAGGTCGCCCAAGCACCCACTCCTTCATGTGTGCTGGGGGATGGGTCAGAGCAGCGGATCCTTTTCCAGAATGGGGAAGCAGGGCTGCAGGGGGAGGCTCTCTCCCTGCTGACCACTGTGCAATCTTGCACGAAGCCCGAGGATGTCTCCCTTCTGCTCTCCAGCAGCTTCCGCAGCACTGCCAGTAACTGCTGGCCAGAGGTTTTACCACATTTGGGTTGTGTAACCATGACCTCTCCTTACAGCTGCAGACTCTGTCCCTGCTTCTCCTACGCCTGCCAAAACATTGCTTTCCTCTGCTGACCATTTGGTGAGGAAGGAGAAGTGAAGGCTGGTAAGACAGGAGTGCCCAGGGTCCTTACCAGAGAAGCCAGCCACCAGGATCTTGAGTTAATCCTGGGGAATAACTAGGCTGAGGTCTGGCCCTGAGAGGGACCCATACCAGACCTGAGCTCCCTTTGTCCCACCCTCAGTGATAGCAAGGAAAAGTTTGATTTCTGAGGACCCCTTCCCCAGAGTCACCTACAGTATCTGGGGGACCAGGGATGGAGAAAAATGTTCTCATCACAGCTCTGCTTGGGGCTTCTACTTCAGAGGTTTTGATTACCCACAATAAGAAAACAAAAGCCCTAGGAATATGTCTCAAGATGGCCAAGAATACTGATGCAAGATGATTTGGTTTAAAACGTTTCCTCTGCTTGATCTGAGCCCCTTATCCTCCCTCAGCAAGAGCCCCAATCACGACAATCACATTACATCAGCCCTGGGTACCCACAGAAATGCACTTGCAATCCAAGAGGCAGAAGGAAGGCAGACTCTGACTCCAGCTGGAGGCTATTACTTTGTAGAACCTTGGCATGATGCAGCTTTGTGCTGCAAATGGCCAGCAGTGCTGGTACCCACACAAATGTGTGTCCTACAGCCTGACATGGCAGACAGTGCCTCATGAAGGTGTCACAGCTGGTAACCTGCACTGGCCAGTGGCTCAAGGAACCTTTGGAGAGAACCTGAGAGCTATTGTTATGATCTCTCACAGATCTGTATTAGACCTGCCTAGTTCCCATTATCCTAAAAAAACACAAGAAATTAAAAACCCTGCAGCCTTCACAACCCAGTTCCCAGCACAGCAGATCTAGAAAATTCTGCTCAACATGTTGCAAATGTCATTTGAAGTGAAACAACAAGTGAGAGGGATGCAAATTTCCTGGGCTGAAAACAGGAGCGCTGCAGTGGCTCAGGAAGGATTCACTGCCTACCTGCCACGTGCTGAATGCTTTCCCCACAGGCTGCCCCCTTCCAGGGAGGACTTCACACCACAATCTCATTGTGTCCCCAAGCACACCCAAAAGGAAAATTAAGGCAGGTGCTTCACAGGACCTGAGAGGTTCCCAGCACTTCAAAGTGCAAGATTAGTAATACTGGTTTCCACCTCTTTGGCTGTAAACCTCAAAACAGGCTTAGTGACTCATTTTTGAGGTCCATGGGTTATCACCTCTTGGCCATCTCTGCAGCCTCAAAAAACAGGCGTGTTCAGCTTTCCCTTCTTGGCTGTCTGAGTTCTGTTTCCATCACATCCTGGTTCTACAGCCCTGTGGTGTGTGCCAGCACCACCAGAATCCAGCAATCCTCAGACACTCCAGCTGGGCATGAGGTGCTTTGGAAGGTGCCAGTGCAGCTCATTTTTTCGACTCCTTCACCTATAGACCAAACATCTCCAACTCCTTCCCCATTTGAGCAGTGATATTTAAGAGACAGCTTCCCTTGGGACACAGCTGCTACTGAACCATTCCTTCATCTTAAACCCTGTCCAGACCCAAAGAACGGGAAGCTTCCCTCTCCCATCTCTCCACATCCAAGGCTCTGCCTTGCTGGGCACCTCTCCATCCTCCTTGGCCTTACCTTGGCAGGGCTGCAGGCAGCCAAGAGCAAGCCAGGCACCAGAGCCAACACAGACCAGCAGCACACCCTCTTTCCACCACTATCCTCCCTCTATAATTGCAGCCAGCTCTGGATGACCTTCAGAAACCTGCTACAGCCAAGTCTGCACTGAATTCCAGCACTGGTGTCTCTTCCCTGCAGTGCCACAGAGCAGACACATTCTCCCTACCCACGCCAAGGATCCTTGAACTTGCTCACAGCAGCGTCCACTTCATGCAGCAGCCTCCAGAAACAGGGACCATCCCAGCCCACAGCAGCGTTTTGGGACACATGACTGTGAGCTTCACCCTCCAGGAGCTGCGTGCCTGTTAGTCCAGCTTCAGCACAGCCATGTCCCCGCCAAGGCCATCACCCGCCTCACCTGAGGAGGAATGGAGCACTCACACCAGGCACCCAGGAAACCCTCACCACATCCCAAAACTCCTCTGGAGTGATGTGGGGCTTTGGGAGTCAGTGTACTTACCATGCCAGAAGCCAGCTGCAGTGAGCAGCAGGAGGAGAGCAGGACCCATGTCCCTGGGACCGTGGTGTCCCCAGCCTGGAGCCGATGCAGCTGAAGGCTCCTCTTGAGCAGTGGGTGCCTCCTCTCGTGGACACCGTCCCCAGTGCTCCTTTGTCAGGAGCTTCTCCTTTCTGAGCTGACCACAAGTTAACAAATTCCCTATTTTGTTTGTTTTTGAAACAGGGGAAAAAAACCAGGCCATGCTTTGTCACGTCACCAGTGACAAACCCCATGGCAGAGGTGGGGCCAAGCACACACCCTGCTGCAGGATCCCCCTGCTGTTGGGGGTCCCCCTCAGGTCTCAGAGAGGAGTCCAGCCCCAGACCACTCCCCAGGGCTGGCAGGGGCCACTGCACCATGCTGGGGTTTGGGATAATCCTGTTTTCCGGCTTCTGCCACTCCAACCCCCAAGGGACATTTATAAACTTTTGTCTCACGTGGGAACACAAAATGTCCGCATACTTGCAGGCAGTGGATTCCATTTTACTTCAGCAGGACAAGTTTTACCTCAGGCCCAGTGGCTCTTGCTGGCTTTGGGATTTGAGGACCCTCACAGAACATGGCAGACTCCCTCACAACAGGCCCACAAAGGCAATTCAGCCTGGGGCAGCTCCCAGGTGGGAAAAGGCCTGTGAAGATGCCAAATTATTTCGTGTTAACCAAAAGTGTAATCCCAGGTGCAGAGAGGGATCCTGTAGCCACCCAGGATCACCCCGAAGCCCCACGCCAGCTTCACCACCCTCCCCGCCAGGGAGACCAGCATATTGGAGACCATATTGGACCAGACCAGACCATATTGGAGTCCAGCATGCAGACCCCTTCTGGCTCCTGGCTGGGCTGGGGGACACATGGGGACCCCGGTTCTCACCTGTCCCAGTGCCTCCAAGCCTGGGGCTCACAGTGACCCTGTCACCACCAGGCAGCCCCAGGGCTAAAGCACAGACTCTTCCTCCCCTGGAGCCTGTCCCACACAACCATCCTGCCTTGCTGGCGGGGAGGCTGCTTGAAGCTGTTCTGTAATTGACAACCTGGCAGGCACCTTGAAGCAGCAATTAGGCAGTTAGCTAATTAGCAGTGTTAGTGATTAATAAATTAGACTCTTTGTTAACCCTCCACTGAACAGTGGTTCCTCTAAAACAGGGGTGAGGGAAGGCTTGAAGCAAACCAGTTCTCCCAGGGACACTCAAGTCAGCAGGATTAGCGGGTCCAGCCAGACACAGGGTGCCCCTGGCTCTCTGCTCTGTCTCTGGGTAACCTCATGCTGCAGCAGAAGTTCAGGGCTGTTCACAGCAGCTCTGGGGTGGGAAGTGACAGCCACCACCTGACAGCGCTGGGAAGGAAGCACAGGGGAGGAAGGTCCAGCTGGGCTACCTCCAGGCCCCAGCTGCAGCCCCAGCAGCAGGGAGATGACAGAAATGCCACAACAAACCATGGGCAGAAAGAGAAAGGATGCTCCAAAATATCTGCACAGAGGTGGCTGTTGAATCTGCACCTGCAATACCCTGAAAGCCTCCACAGCCTGGAGGAGAATGGGCTTCTCCAAAGGGAGCAGTTAGAGAGGTATCAGCAGGACAAGGTCCTGGGGCCAAGAGATGAGAGCATGGCTGACTGTGCTGGAGATGACTAAGAGTCATGGGAACGTGGAGAGAGCTCTTGGTTTTGGCCAGAAGGATGGCTGGAGAGCATGAGGGAGTCCAGAGAGAAGGAAAGGCAGCTTTTGGCCAAGGAACGCTTCCCCTCAGCAGTTTTTCCTGGCAGGATGCAGGGAAGAACATGAATTAGAGGCAGCATGGTGCTCTGGGGGGCTCCTGCCCAGAGCTGGGGGGCTGTCAAGCAGCTGGGCCACAGGAGATGTCTGCTTGATTATTCTTTCCTCCTTTTGAGCCAAAGGGGCTTTTTAAAGGATGTTTGTTTCCCTCCTTCTTCTTTTTAAGTCTTTTTTGTTGTTTTTTTTCCAGGAACAAATGCCAGCTCAGAGAGAACTGACTCACCAAAGTGAACAAGTATTAAACCAGGCAGGTTTAATAGAGAGAAGGGAAACAATCTCTCAGCCCTCCTTCTTCTCACTGAGGGGGCCCCTTGCAGAGCATCTCTGATGGCAGCGATCCCCAGGTGACAGCCTGGACACATGGGTCCCTACCTGCACTGGGCACATCTGGGGATGCTCACTGGGACAAACATGGGGTCCCTTCCTCTTTTGTGTCCTTCTCTTCCTCCTGCAGGCTGCACCCCAAACCTGGTGTGCAAGCAGCTCAGCCACAGGAGTGCTGCTGGAACTCACCTGCCCAGGCAGCTCTGAGCATGGGGCAGGGATGCTCTTGGAGGAGCTGCAGCCTTACTTTGAACCACTTGAAGCCCAGGAACGTCTGTGGAGGCCCTGATGGTTGTGAAAGATGGGATGAGACTTGCTCAGAGCCTGGTAGGCTGTAGCCTGGCTGTGGAAGGGGGAATGGAGGCTGCTGTGAGCCCTGGTTGGGAGCACTGGGAGCTCAGGCTTGTTTCCCAGGCTGGGAGCCCTACGGGACCCCAGCACCGAGCACAGCTGGCCGTGGTGCCATGCCTGCCTGAACAGCCCTGCAGCAGCTTGGGGACACATGTGGAACACCCGTGTCCTGCTGGTACTGAGCTTTGGGCACCCCACAGCTACAAACCCTGGCTGCAGCAGGCTGGGGTTTGTCACTGCAGTCTGAGTTTCTCTGCTTCCCTGAGCTCTGCCACAAGGTGCCTGTCTCATCACTGGAGAGGAGACTTGTTTTGGGGTGGGGGAAATGCCCTGCTGGGGGTCCCTATGTCAGCCTGCTCATTTCTGGCCCCATGACCCCTCGCCTGCACATCCTGAGATGCAAAAGGTCTGCTTAGGCAGGGATCAGGCAGTGGGAGCCTGTAGGGTTCAGGGCTAAGGTCTGTCAATTCCCCTTCTCTGCTTTCCCCCAAGCCTTTGATGCAGCCTCTCTGGAGAAAAGGGGATTTTTTTTTCTCCCTGCTGATTCAGCTCCTGGAGAAAAATGCCCTGAGTGAGCTGTGCCAGGTGACTCAGAGCATATCTGGGGAGAATCAGCCTGAGCTGGTCAGGGAGACTGCAAACCTCCACTCTGGAAAAATGAGCAAAGGCAGTAACCCAGGACAGGCTGTGCTGGAAAAGGGGAGCCTTGCTGGAACTTGGACCTGCCTGCTGCTGCACTCCATGCCTTGGACCTCTGGGTACACAGGGAGTTTGCAGGAGCTGAGGAAGGCACGAATGTTGCCAGTGGGGGCAACATTTCTGGCATCATGTAGCCAGAAAACAGGGTCAACACTGATATATTTGAACCTCAGCCCCAAACCCCTCTTTGCAGCAATCCTGGGCTCTCCAAGCACGTAACTCAGAGCAGATGCAAACACCTCTGCTCTGCAGCTTGGGGTGGATTTTGGAGGAACAGTTAGATTTGAGCTAGAGAGAGGAGAACACTTTGGGCAAGACTCAGGAGGTGCCTGTCCCTCAGGCGGCTGAGGGTCCCCAGTGCCTCTAGAAAGGTGACTGGGAAAGGTGAGGGGTACAGAGTGACATATGGATCTCAGGGAGTGATGGGGTGGGGAACCAGGATTTTGGAGCTGCAGCTTTTGAAGGTATCAGCAAATTCCTCATCCTAGAGGGAAGGGAGGAGAGCTGGACGTGAGGAGCCCTGTGAGCCGCAGTGTGGCTCCTGCTGGTGCCCTGCCCAATTGCTACCTCTAGGCCCTCCCACTGCCCTGAGCTAATAAACTATGTGGAAAAATCAGTGCTGTGGCATCTGCCATCTCCTTCAGCCCAGCCACTGTTCAGTTTGTCATTTCTCATGCATCCCCACCCCAATCTGAGCACAGACCCAACAGTGCTCCAAGGAGTCAAGTCCTTAGCTGGGACTGCTGACCCCAGGCAGTGGGGATATACTTGGGAACAATTCCTGGTGTCCTTCCCTGTACCCACCTGCCACATGACCCACAAGCTGCACAGTTACCAGAGAGATGGGGCAGATCCTGCCCCTTTTCCTTACCCTGGAAAGGAAATCCCCTTTTCCTTACCCTGTCTCTGGGCTCAGCTGCTCCTTGCAGTGCTTCTCCCTGCCTGGCTCCCAGCTTGGCTTTCACTAAGCACTGGGGTCATGCACAGCGTATTAACATGCTTAGCCTTCACCCACCACAGGGTTAAGCTGTATTCCCAGCCCCATCTGAGTGGGAGAAACCAAAAGCAGGCAAATAAAGGAAGAGATAGAATTTTGCAAAATGAAAAACACCTTTATTTTTAAACTCTTTCTTTAAAAACATATTTGTAAAAGTTTACAGCATAAAAATAATATCTCATGGCTATAAATGTGACATAGTACAAATTCTACAAATACAACCGTAAACCTAGAAAAATGTTAACTCTTTGGTACCTTAGTCTGAACTCTGCTTTTTCCTTTTCCCTCTTGTCGATTTTGACAGAGAGCACGGAGATAGGTGCTGCTGCTGTGCAGAAAGGCTGCAGAGGAACAGTGTGATGCCAGCAAGCCAGGATGGGGAGGGGGCACACTTTGGGCAAGATCTGCAGTGCTGGACAATCAATCCATCAAGGAGAGAGGAAGAGGAGTGATGGGATACTAGAGGCCTGCAAACACAAGCTGGCTTCCTTGCCTTCTTGCATCCCAGGCAAGAGTCATCTCTGCAAAGTGCTGCTGGAGCAGTTCCCCTGTCTTTGCCAAAGCCAACTAGACCCACCTTGGCATTTCCCAGAGACCTCAGGTTTCTGGGTGAAACATGGGAACTATGCTGGGAGCCCAGCAACCCATGTGCTGGCCCATGAAATCTTATTCTTAGCAATATCTGGCCTGCTTTGGGCAAGTCCTGCAGATGACATGGTGCCTCCACTGTTACAGTCAGCACTGGCCATTCAGCATCTGGGCAGGGCTGGGATCTGCTGCAGGAGTGACCTGTGTGGCCCTGGAGCTGCCCAGTGCTCAGGGAGGACCTGCAGCTGCTCTCTGCCTAGGCAACCACCCGAGGCAAAGGATGCCAAGACGTTGCTGAGGGCCACCAAAGGGCAACCTCTGTGTTCTCCAAGTGGGAGCACAGGCTGCATCCAGGCTCCCTGGTCATCCTGGAACCTGAGCTAAGCACCGAGCCCAGCCAGGGCTCTTCCTTGCACTTGTGCATTGGAACAGGGGGTTTGCCTCCTTAGCACTCTGTGAAATCCCCTTCTCCAGATCTGCCAGCTTTGCACAGACCTTGGGCTTCTCCACAGGCAAACCCAAACTGCCCAGCGCCCTTTATTTGTGGTGCTGCTTCTCCCTCAGCCCAGAGCCCTGACTGGGAAGTAAGAGAAGAGCTGCTTCTCTCTTCTGGCTGACTTCCTCTGGCTGCACATCTGCACTGCACTTCTGCCCCCCATCCCCATGGGACCCTGTCACAGTCCCCTTGGCAGGTGAACAGAGACAATTTAGTTACAAGTAAAGTCCGCTGTGCTCTAGATTTCTTAACACAACACAAACAAACACTGAACATGACACTCGCGCTTAAGAAAATAACACACTCAAACTGAGAAGGACAAAAGGATTAAAACCTGTGCACACATCAGTCTGAGAAATGCCTTCAATGTGGAAAGAGACACCGGAGTGCTGCATTAGTTTCTGGGATACATATATGAAATAGTGACTGGCAGTAGGATTATGCATATACTGGTTCTGATAACAATGTAACAGCTGTAGAGTATAATATAACCTACAAATAAAAAGATATTGCACTAGAGATGGGCCCAAGCTGTGGTATGTGTTCCTTCATGGGGGGCTCAGTTTGGGTCCACCTCTAAACACAAAAACACACCCAAACAAAATACTGATCACCAAAACAGAAAACACAGTGGGACCAGTTTCCTTCAGAGTCCCACTGGAGAAATTATGGCTACAAAACTGAAGGGCCTAGAACAGCCAAACATTTCTCCTGGCCCTCACCTGCCAGGCCACGCAAGGACTGGAATGTTGGCAGCAGAGAGAGGGGGAGTGTGGGGCTGGATCTGTCATTCCCAGCTCTGCCAAGCCCTCTCTTTGAGGGATGCTTAGCAAAATATGTTGGCTTTGCCTAGCTGCCAGCTTCTCCCTGGCTGAGAAGGTCTGGTCACTGCAGCTTGCTAAAGATGCTGTGAAAGGTTGAGTAAGGACAGGAAAATACCACAAAATGCAAGACTCAGCCCTTAAAATCACAGGGCCAGGGGCAAGTATTTGGTCATATTCCTCTGGAGTGGGGAATGGTACCATTTTGCAAAGAGTCTGGCGTACCAACTTTAAGAAGGAAAAGGAAGGTGGGGTCATCATGCCATCAGCAGCCAGAACAGGTTTTGATGCAAAGAATAATTGCAGTAAATCTACAAATGGGACAAAACGCAACAGGCATCCAAGTGTAGCTAATGCCCAGCTAACAGGACAGGATACCTGAGCTCCCCCAGCAGGGAAATCTCCCCTGTCAGGACTGTGGAAACTATTTGATAGTGGGAAATCAGTGATTTAATTAGCAATTAAATCTGTACAAGATGAAGTTTAGAATTGGATTTTTGAAACAAGTAAATGGCCAAAGGAAAAGTGGGAAGGTGTTAATTGATGGGGAGATCTTTGGGCTGGATGGAGGTAGTAAAAGCAACTCTCGCAGATTGTTCTTGTTGCTAGAAGTATCTAATATTCTTATTAGTCAGTCCAACCTAAAAATAACAGCTTGTTTACAAAATCTGCTGATGACCCAATGTCTGGATCAGCAGGGTGTATCTTGGTGAGAAATGCTGAAGTGTAGAAAGACGTAGGTGCCTAGATTGGTCAGAGGATGACTCCAAGCTCTCAGTATGTTGTGGCTGGGAAAAGGCCAATATTATCCAAAGCTGTCTTGCCTGGACCAGGCAAGTCCAGACCAGCACAGACCAGAACTATTAATGCCCTGTGTGAGGTCTAGGTTTCACCTCACCTGGAGTACTGGGTACTTCTGGTCACTTTTGATAGAGAAGGATGAATTAAAAATGGAGCTGGTGCAGACAGGGGCTGTTAGGATGACGTGATGTGCCATCCTATGGGCTCAAGTTGCAGTGACAGAGATCCTACCAAGCACCTTACATGTTAGAAAAATCAAGTGGTCTGACCCAAAGGATCTCATAAATTACTGCTCTGCAGTGAGGATCGTTTAATGAACTGTGGCCATAGGAGATGGCTCCTTCATTACAAGCAGGAGGAACAGAGGATGGAAAAACAACTGTCATTCACAGTATGTTTCCTATGGATGGTGGGGAATCTGACAACATAGGCTGAAAATATCCTCTGCCGACTGCCAATAAAAGTGCTATTTCTTATGTTCACATTTTACCAAGGACATCAGCCCACCAAACACCTACTCCTCCTTTAGCCATATAAATGGCAGCACTGGAATGGAAGGAAACTTAAAACAGAAGCTGTTTTGCTGGGGATTTCTGGCAGAAGTTTCATATTTTGGAAAAAAAGTAAATTCTCAGTGGCTCTGAGGTGGCAAAAGCCCAGCAAGATGCTGATCAAATTTCTGATTCTGTAAACCTGCCTGTGCAGTTCCTGTAGGATGCACAAAGATGTTCATGAGTAGGGCAATGAAGGGGTTAATGGCAGTAGGGGACACGCAGTGAACAGAGCTCTGTGTGAAGTGAAACTCGTTTCAGAGAAAAACCTGCTGTCTTCCGTGGTGTCAGACCTGTGGTTTTGGGGGTCCAGCTTTCATGTCTGCAGAGGCGGGGTTCACAACTGATTTCCAAAGCCTGGTGTTCCTCCTGCTTTGAGTCTGCTCGTTCAAGTGCCAGCCAAGAGCACAAGAAGCCTCAGACCCATCTGTGAGAAGTGGAGAAGGAGGCGAGAAGCAGGGGGAAGGTCTGGGCCTTTTTAGTTTTCAAAACACTGTCCAAGAGAGAGAACTCCTCCCCGACTCCTCTTGCCCTGCTCGGCTCCCTGTGACACTTCATAGCCCTGGCAGGCTGCAAGGGACTCTGCCCGACCCCAGAAGGTGGCAGGGTGTGAGATACAGTTCAGCTGTGACCAAGGAGCTTCCCAGCCTGGCTCCCTCTCTTTCTTTGGAGCTATGCCTGGGTTGATGTTCTGGCATCCTTATTTCTGCCCATAATCACTGTGACTCAGGAGGGAACGGTGAGCCCTCCCATCCTGAGAAAGGGTGTTTGGGTGAACAGTTTATCAAAGGTGAGCTTTTGCTTCCCAAAGATAAGGCACAAGGGTTCTGCAGCTGGCGTGGTTATATGATTTCCCAGCAGAGGAGCTGGGTGTAGTGGCAGTAGATTAATGAATAACCATATTGCTTCCTTATACTGGCCCTGGCTAGTGGATTAATATATTGTTCCCTTTAAACCTTCAATGGAGAATAATTAGCTTAGTGTCCACGCAGACAACACGAACAACAGTGACTGCCCTCTTGCTTCTATAACCAATTCATTGTGAGGGCATTTGGAGTTCCTGGCATGGCCCTGGGGCTTCTGGTGCCATGCCGGGCACAAAAGGGTGTGACAGCCTCTAGGTGGATGCAGAGCTGTGCCCCAGAGCTATGAGTACCTGTAGTGCTTGTGATGCTCTACCCAACACAGAAGAGCTGTCAAGAGAGGAAAAGGTAATTCCGTACCTCCCAGACACTGGCTGGTCTCTTCAGGACTTGACTGTGCTTGGAGGAGAATCCAACGTACTGCTGACCTCCAGCAGCTGAAGGTTGGTGTTGCAGTTTCTCTACACCCCAGCAATGGGCTCCAGGTGGATTATCTGTCCCAGTGGCATTTCACAGAACCACGGTGTGGCTGGTGCTGAGACCATCAGAGAAGTGCTGGTGCAGAGGAGACGAAACTCCTTGCCACGGAGGAGGAAGAGGCTGGAGTATCATCTTAGGGATACAGAAAGTGGTGTCTCAGGGAGATCCAACCCACGTCTTCCACTCGAAAAGATATTGGTCTGTGAGATGTCTCTCTCCTGCAGTGGTCTGATCACTGAGGAGGATGTGGCAGTGATCTAGAGGGTTTCTGGCACTGAGCCGCCTCTTTTTAAGGGGGAAGGGGATGGCAGTGGGGAAAAGTCTTCAATTCCCCACCCAGCACTGGGAGACGGGAGGGAAGGAGGAATGCTGGGACAGGAGGGGATGTCCTGATGTACAAGCGCAAGCATGGCTCTCTGTGACATCTGGCTCAGCCCCTCAGCTGGCCTCTCCATAAGGAGATGCAAAGTCAGCCCAGCTCTGACTACAGGAAACTCTCCTCCACCTCTTGGTGTCCTGTGGTTGGCTCCTGGCAGCTTGGCTGTGGGTTGGATTCCTGCTCCTCATCCTGCCGGAGGCCCAGAGGACTGTCACAGGATATTGTAGATGATGTGTTGGCCTCGTTCAGCATAGAGCTGAAGGGAGAGAAGAGAGAGAGAAATGAGTGTCTTGTCCCAAGTCTCCTGGTAGGAGAGGATTCCCAGCAACTGAGAAGCGTGTTGAGCTCCCAGCAGCCCCACTCTACCCGAGTAGCTTCCCACAGGGGAACAGACCACATCAGGTGGGTATATTCAGCCCTCAAACTCAACACACAGTTGGCTGGGTTCTACAGAACATGGTTCCCTGTGTGCTCTCCTCCCCGTGAGTGGGGTTGCTTGTCCTCAGTCGTGCTGGCTGATGTGCAGGGATGTGAAATTGTGCCCTATCTTAGCTCATGTCCCAGCTCCTCTGGTTCATCTGCATCCCTTTGGGCTCATGCAGGTCACAGCTACTCAGACGAGGTGACACTGCCCTCCTTCTCTCCCAGTATATCCACCCCTAGTCTATGCCTCAGCAGAGCATCCCCATTTTCTCTTGAGGTCCCTGTTTCAGATGTGGACAGCTGGGGGAAAAGACAACACTAAGAAGAAATGTTTTTACCTGGCCCGGCTGATGGAGGCCTCCTGAGGGAGATCACAGCTTGCCTCAGGTTTGGGGTCAGGAAGAGGGATGATATAATCATTCTCGCCCCCATTCTGGTGCACGGCTGTGTAGAGGATGCTGCTGGCGGGGGAGCTGGCAGCAAGCCGGGCGTTGTTCAGCACAGGAATTGTGGGTCTTGTGCGGACAACTGCGGGGTGATCGCTCTTCATGAACTCTTCATCCACCTGCTGGTACCTCTGCTCTCACAGGGCAGGTTGCCAAAGAAAGGGAAAGGTCTTGTGAGTGGGGAGAACGCACTTGTGTTTCCTTTTCCTGCCTGCCAGGGTTCTCCTAGAGGGGCTGACATCTCCTAGCTGGGTTCAGCTGCCCTTACTCCAACAAAGATAGGCCATGAACCTTTCCTAAGGGAGAGAACAGTGGCACAACTTCACAGCTCCAAAATACCAAACAGTTGAAAGCAGGATTTTGATCTCCAGCCAGTTCTGATTTCCCCAGCTGCTGAGCTACCAGCTGACTATCTGGAGATGCCAGTTGTCTTGGCACTGTTCCTGGGATGCCCAAACCACCTTCACTGGCTAATGCAGCCTTGGTCACAGCAAAACCCTCTGGCACTGCAGCACTAAACACTTGTCTTCAGACCCTGACTGAGGGCCCTCATCAAGACGCTGACCCTCTTCTGTCCCTCCAGCACAGGGTCCTTTCAACATACCTTTCTGTAGCAATCCACCAGGAGGTTTCCCATAAGCACCACCAGCTGCGAGAAGGATGGCCTGATCTCAAACTTCTCCTCCCAGCACTTCTGCATGATGTTGTAGCTGCCAAGAGGGAACGGAAAGTTAGCAGGCGAGGAAAACAGAGGCAGAAACACTTCTGTAGTGTGTAGAGCATGTCCAGGGCAAACACATGTGGACAACACTTACATTTCATCAGAGGCGTGGGTGGGTTTGGACATCCGATAGCCACGTTTGATGGCGTTGTAGAACTGTTCATTCATAGGCAGTTCAGGGTATGGAGTCCCTCCTGGGGGTACAGGGAGAGTGGGAATTAGGCTGCTGGATTGCCTGCCACCCTCAAGCCAACATGCATTTCACACCAAGGTTTTCTTACTTCTTTACCTTTTCTGTTTCATTTCACTTCCAAATGCAACGTGAGCATGGGGAAGAAGGAGATAGGAAATGAAGTGCTACTCTGACTGATAAGGCAGGGACTTGGGGGTTAGAAACACATTTTTTGTTTTTGAAAGGATCCTGCTAACTTGTTATCAGAACTACAGACATCACCATGACCTCCAGGGCACTTACCTAGAGTGAATATCTCCCAAAGAAGAATCCCAAAAGACCATACATCACTCAGGGTGGTGTAGAGGTTGTTGAAGATGCTCTCTGGAGCCATCCACTTAAGGGGCAAGAAGGTCTAAGAGAGAATCAAAAATGAAACAAGAGTCAGCTGTACCCACAGCACTTATTTCAACAGATAAGAGCCTGTCACCCAAGTTACAAGCAAAGAAGACCCTTCAGATCTGTCTGTGAGTCCAACAGACATCTGTTGACATCTGCTGTCAGTCAGTTCTGGGAGGGACCAGTTGCCTCTTTCTTTGTGCAGAACAGACCCAGCAGGCAGGAGGAAAGAATGGATGTGCTGTATCCATTTCCATCAGAGCCTGCAGTGATGAGGGCACTCAGGTCACAGTGTGTGTTCTCTGACCCTCGCTCTTGAGGAGACCACTGACTTGTACAACCTGACCAAAGACTTCTGAAGAAATCCAGGCCTATCTGACTTTGGAAACCTGAGACCAGGCTGGAGAGGGCTAAGGGATGACCAGAAAAGGGCCAAAGGATACATCCAGCCTCTTTTCTGTTCTTACTCAGGCAGAGTAATAAAAAAAAGCCTCACTTGACCAGCTTGTAGGCAGCACTGGCTGTGCTGCTCCTGGGATTCGCTTGCACAATGAATATCAAAATAATCTCCAGGAAGGATTGCGAAGGGGCTCAGTTTCATTTCCCATTTTGGACAGGAAAGCAGCTATGCCAAGCCTGGACTCAAAACCCCAACCCCTGGGCAAGAGGGTCCCCCTGTCCAAGCTCTGAGTGCCTGTTTGACAGCACACGGGAGAAAGCATCAGAGAAGTTAAGTCATTTATAGATTAGATAGAGATTTAAGGCACCTGTCTCCATTCTCAGCTCCCCCAGTCTCAGTTTCTCTGGAAGTTACATGGCCTGTTTTGCTTGGGGTTGGACATTACCAAATGCCTCACGGCTGGAGTGGATAGGTTGTTGAAATCACAGGGAAATGCTTTCTGGCAAAGCTCAATTGCAGCTTTATCCTCTCCTGCCTCGAAAGATTGGAGACATCTCTCTGGAGAGTAGCTGCTTGCAAGAAGACATTTCTTCTTAACTTGTGGTCTAGTGGTTAGAGCAGAGTCCTGTGAATCTCTTCCCAGAGTGGTCAGGGAGTCACTACAGCCCTACCAAGCTGCCTAACCTTCTCCTGATCCTGCCTGCAGCTCAGGACCACACTCAGTGCTGGCAGGTTGCAGCACTGCTGCCAGTGATGGGGACAGTGTGTGGGGGGCAATCCTTAGTTTTGCTGCTGGTCGGGTTCTTCTGTAAAGAGCCAGGAGGTGTGGGCATGCAATTCTGCTACTCCACAGTGTGCAGAGCACACGAAGTGCAGGATGGTTGGCTGCTGACATCTCCTGGGAGTCCTGCTTTGTCACCACCTCTGGGCACACTGATGGACAGGTGGCTCTCAGGGGGATTATATAGGGGGTGCCAGGCCCAGAGCCTTGGGAAGAAGGAGCTTGCAAGGCTGCTGGTACTCACGCTGCCTTTGGAGATATAGTTGGAATCCCTCATGATGTCCCTTGCCAGGCCAAAGTCACAGATCTTCACCAGCTTCCCCTCACAGATGAGGACATTCCTGGCAGCCAGGTCACGGTGCACACACTGTAGCGGGGGGGACAGAGCACTGTCACTGCTAGGGGCCTTCAGACAGCCCGAGGACACAGCCCAGCTCCAGCACTGACCCATTCCTGGGGCTGCAGGGAAAGGAGTCACCTCACGTCGTTTCAGGTGTCTCCTTCACCTCTAGGACCAATCATGGCTCGACCACTAGCAGAGCTACCACATTTTTGCTGTTTTGCTGCTTCCCCCGTGACAGCAACAGCCATACGGACCTGGCAGGGGGAATCTGAACAACCCAGCAGAGAAGAGATTGCCAGGGTCGGACCAAGTGAGGCGACTTGGTGGGCTGGAAGGAGGGGTTGTCTCCATCTCTGTTTGGACAATCCAACCCAGCAGCCTGAAGACATTAGAGTTACACCAGCCTGGCTTGTGCCTCTTAGTTTGCCAGCATGTTGGATGTTTTCCGTATGAACAGCCCTGACATTTGCTGTGGGAGCACTGACCATGCACTTTTAGGGATCAGACTGTCTGGCTGGGGGCAGAGAGCCAGGAATTTCTCTCCTCATTGATGCCTTCTGTTAGCCCTGCCTTGTGATGCTTCTCACAATCCAGCTATTACTGCCTGCCCTGGGCTAAGCCACACCTTAGGAAATCCCAGAGCCTAGTCCTCCACGGTAGGTTAACTTCCACTAAACAAGCACTTTTGGTGAGTCCTGGGGTGCTCAGAGCATGCAGTGCAATAAGAGTGTCTAGTGAGAGTAGCTGCTCTGCTGCAGAGTGCCTTGTGCTTTAGCTCCCTGTACACTGTTTGGTCATTCCACTAAATAGGGATGATATAACGCCACAGCTGTGCTGAACACAGCTCAGGAGGAGCACAGAGTCAGGGAATTTGAGGTCTGAAGCTCAGTGTGAGCCAGGGTTAGCTGTCACATGCAAATACAGTCATGCTGATCTCCAGGACTGTGTTTCCAAAGGGAAGTGGTCAGCAGCTCTTCAATAGCACAGCCACTTCTGCCATGAGGAGTTTGGCACAGACAGAGGGACAGTGGGAGGAACCTGACCACAGGACATGGCAAAGAACTCTGTTGGCCACCACCACTGCAGCCACCACAGACCAGCCAGCATACGTACATTTTTGGAAGCCAGGAACTCCATCCCATTGGCCACCTGGAAGCTGAAGCCCACCAAGTCCATGTAGCTGAGGAGTGGAGACTCATTTATCAGTGTCACCCGGTCTGTCCTTTCGGGAGCTGGAGGACAAGCAGAGATGGATGTTGGTGTTACCCAGCACCCTGGTGGAAGGACACACGGGGGAACGCTCTGCCTCCAGCAACAAAAGGGCAGAGCTGGGAGCTCTCATTGTCAGGACATCTGCCACTGCTGCTGGATGTGTCCCAAAGGCAACTTTTGCAAGCAAAGGCATCCACACCCAAAGTACAAGCACCTCTCCCCCTCGCTTTGGCCAAGCTCTTACCTGAGGGGGAGTAGCTGTCCAGCTCATAGGGAGTGCCATAGTTAGAGGACTCGATGTGAGCATACTTGACTTCGCCCTTCATGTCAGACATGGGTACATAGTCCAGGGAGTCGTCCTTGCTCATGTCCATGTAGCCCCCGTCGCTCTCGACAGACATGGAGAGGTGGCTGTGGGGGGAAGCAAAGAGGCTGCTCAGACCCAGAGGGGAGGAGGAGACACAGGGCTGGGGGCAATGATTTGTGAGTCTGAAATTCCTGAAACCTCAGCCCCAGCACTGAAATGTCCCACACAGCCAGGAAACAAGCCCTGCATCATGGATGCAGATGTGCAAATGTCATAGTGCTTGGGAAGATCTCAGCTGCCTTCAGGCAGAAAGGGCAGGGGGGAGCTGTAACACTGCTCTGTTTTCCTATTGTTTTGGCATTTTGGAAGGAAATGCTGCTTTCTAGCTTCCCATGGGACCATTTCTTTGTGCTGCCATGCCTGCATCCCTTACAGCTGGCAACCAGATGAAGGACCATTTCCCTTTCCTTGTGGCATCTCTTGTGCAATTGCCCTCCTTCTAGCACGTCTCCCTCAGGCTTGGTAGCAACTCAACCTGCCCTGGAAATGTAGAGCTGAGGTCTCCAGTGGTTCAGACATGCTGGAAAACCCTGTGTCTCTGTACTCAGTGCATGGCTATGGTTATGCCAATAAAGTTAATGATGCCAGGAAATATTCCCAACGGGCATGGAGCTGCTGGCATGTGTGCTAGCAAACTCAGACTCCAGGACACACAGTTTGCTAACTCCTTGCTGTCAGGAGCTGCTTGGAGGTCGCTGGTTGACCCACGGGCTGGTCTAACAAGGTAATAGAGCAGCCAGCTGTGTCCCAGTGCTGGGCCAGTGTTTATTTCACTGCTCCGGAGAAATGCAGTATCCTTCCTGGCAGTACCAATCTCCCTCTCTGATGGGGCTAGGATGGGGCGGGCACCAGGGATGAGGAGAGAGCTGCTGGTACCTGTGCACATGGTCCTCCTTGGGGGCGTTCCCGTAGAGCTCTGCCTCTCGCCGTGCCTTCTCTCCGCAGGACTGCAGGAAGGTGTGCTTGTTGCGGTGCAGGTAATCCACCAGGTCCCCGTAGCGGCAGTACTCGGTGATGATGTAGATGGGTCCTGGTGGGACAGAACACCCGCGTCAGCCCTGCCTTGGCCACCGCGCCCGTGCATTTCATCCCACAAGGATATTACCAGACTGCAGCATGTCTAGGCAGGGCCAAAAGGAAAAGCCACCTTTCTGGTACTGAGCATTTTTTGGCATTTGAAATTTGTGTATGTGGGGGGAGGTGGGGGTTAACAGACACGTGCCTTCCCAGTTTCAGTCAGGTTGGAAGAAAGGTGTTCAGAGTCCCACAAGGCTTTCTTAGGAGAAGATTGAATCATTTGGAACCAGAAAATAGGAATTATTCTATCTAAGGACACTTGTCCTCCTAAGCACAGCCCAGGGAAATAGGGCGAGGAGACAGGGTGCTCAGGGCTCATCTACCTCCTTTGGTGCAGGCCCCCAGCAAGTTG
>VYZQ01063172.1:9746-20353 GCA_013400655.1 Mystacornis crossleyi
TGGAAGATATTTTTAACTTTACCATGCTATCCAGCAGAGCATATAAAATATGGAAATACAAATCCTTCACAAAATATTCTTGTTTTTTGAAAATAATGCATCATATTCAGACTCCTCATAAACGTCTGTGAATTAGCTTTTGAAATATAGACCAGCAAGAGCTGTAGATAACAGTGAGAAAACAAAGGCAGAACAAAGGAGATTCTTGAATTACTCCACATCCAAATTACTAACAGACAGCAACTCATGTTTTGTGAAAAAATATTAAAACTCTTTTTGTTGGCATGATGCCAGACCAGTGTTTTATTTTGACCCTCCTTCATATGACAAATAATGCAACTGATTTGCCATGTTTGAGAGGTCTAAAAGTTAAATCTATCACTCTAGGTCAGTGACTGTTGGTCCTCTTCATTGTTGTCAAAGAGAAACAAGCACCTCCAAAAGATAACACGTTTCATCCTAAAATAGCTTCTAAAGTAGGCCAGATTATTTATCTTTCAGCTATGCCTATTTATTCCATTTACTGGAAAGAAAGCCTATGTGACTAGCATGAAATTAGACAACTCACTTTAACAGGACTGAAGTTACATAAAATTAAACCTGTTCAAATGATCTGTCTTTCATTTAAGGATTGGCATGCATTTAATACTGTATTTATTTTTATATCTGCAAGGATTTTTAGACAGTAGTTAAACATTAACATGATGTCTCATTGCGTTCTATACAGTAATGCACAGATCCCTTACCTGGGTTTAATTCACTGATCAAGGTAAAGTTGAGCCTGCAAACAAGGACTATTAAAAGAACTTAACACTGGATCAATGTCCATTACTTTCAGTTAAACATTCATTCACCATCATGTCGGTTATTTACTTAGTTCAAGTTTTTCCTCATCTCTCTGCAAGAAAAATTCTGAAGTACCTCCACTGAAAGCTTGAGGACTGCTCTACAGCCTTTATTTCTCAAGGGTCCACAGGAAGAGACATCAGACTTCATCTAAAGAAAAATCTACAGAACACTAACTGAGCCTGGGCTACCAGGTGAATATTGTCTTCATAGCATGGCTCTGCAAAAGTTGTCCACTGACAGCTGTACTGTGGCTTTCCGTGCTACGTCAAACAATTCATTAGGTTTTTTAAGCTAACATATATCAATTTTCTGCAAAACTCAAAATATCTTAATTATTTTTCTCCATCTATTTTTTCCTTCTTTCTGTAATCTCTCTATAAAACTTCCCTCTTTTCTCTTGCATTTTATCTTTTTGGGTTTGGTTTTTGTTTTTCCTGCAACTGTCTTCAAACTTTCTGCTTGTTCTCTTTGCCCAGTCTTTTAGAAGAGTGGGTCATTCCCATAATTCTCAACACGGTATATAAACAATTCCTCACCCAAGCCGGAAGAACCAGGCAGAAAACAGCCATATGTTAAAAGCTACAGGTTTTCATGCCCTGAAGGTTACCTCCAATGCCCTCCCTACCTCTCCTCTTCTCTTTTTGCAATTAAGGTCACACCTTATATTAACAGACTATCTTGTATCAGTGAGTTTTCCACACCATAACTATTTAGTGACTACTTTAGCTGTATTTCAAAAGTCTATTCAGGCACCCATCATCTTCTGTACAACCTAGTGGCAGGGTGTAATTTCTGAAGAATTATTCTGGTGATATTTTCTGCAGCAGCTAGCAGTGCTGTAGAAGCAGAGAAACAGGCCTGCAAAGCATTTACAAGGCTTGACAGTTTTCAAAGGACAACTGAATGTGCATCTAATGCAGCTTCCAACCCTCTGAGCTTGGCCAGTCATACAGGATTTTCATCTCTCTCCATTTCCACCCACGATTAAGTTTTCTATGGGCAGCATAATTCCTACAATGAATAGATGTATTTAACTGATTTTCATCTGATGTTCCTGTCTTTCAGCCTGATAGGGTCTCCTGCCTCTCATGTAAAAAATAAAAGCCCACTCATACTGGAAGAAAATGTCACAGGCACTTGGATTTCAGTTGTTGCGACTATACAAAGCACTCTGGATATTTTTGGAGGCAAAACACTTTCTGATGCTCAAAATTATTTTCATTTATGGATAAATAAAGAAAACTGCCTTAGGAAATAAGTGACTTCATTCAACCTGGCTTTGAAAAAGGCAAAACCCCTTAGTTTTCTACGTTTCTCTGCAGGAGAGAACAAGTTGCTTTTTTAGGACTCTGCTGTACAACAATTCAAGGGGAGATGATGCTTATCATATTAGTACAATCATTTAAGGCTAATTCTACCTTTAAAATATACAGCACAAGGCTAGATTGACATCTAAATGAAAACATAGATCACTGGTCTCCAGCAAGACAATTCCCCTGGTGAATGGGTTAAACTGTTGCTGTCAGATTGAATACAATTAGTACAACTGATATGCAAAGAATTGCTCTGTCAGGAAATGTCATTGTCACTGAGCACTGTTTCCAGGCTGCCTTCAATTTTTTGTCTGGCTCAGAAAATTTTAATAACAGGTCAGAATTCAAATGGGAAAATTTAACCAAAGTGCATAACTTCTCCCAAACTTCTATTTCAATTTTCATTTTCTGCTTTGTGCTTCACATAATTTTTTGATTACCAGGAAACTATTCTTAACTGTCCATTTTCTGGTTTACTTAACTCTTCCTCCCTAGTTATTGTTAAGTGAAACTAACAGTTTTTGTTGATATTTCTTATACAACTTTGTCTTTAGATTATTTTTTAAAATAACAACCAAGAAACCACACAGACAGCAAAAGACAAGTAGAGAAGAAGAAATAACTATTTTCTGTGTAGAACACCACCAAGAACATGTTCACCACACCCTCTGATCATTTCTTTTCCCACCCTTTCGTTATTGCAGTCCTCCAAAGGTAGATTTTGGTGCTAATCTTTTTTTCCCTCTATAATTTTGCCCTCAGTACATGAGGCATTTTAGGACCTTGTACTTCTGTGCTAACTCCTCTAGATCCTCCTTTCTATTTTGGAGAAAACGGTCACCTTTTCAGCGCCTTCCTGTTATTTTCCAGCAGGTCACAGATTCCTGCTGGCCCTATGCATGACACTCCACAAAACTTTTGAGTGATTTTGCAAACTTCTAGTTCTGCAAGGCTGGTGGCTGGGGAATAATAGTCTGGGAGCAAAAGTGCCCTTAGGAAACTGGGTTGGGGATGGGTCAAAGGGAAGGTTAAGTGCCTGTTCCTAGAGTCACTGTCTTTTACAAAACAATGAAGCAGGCAGGGTGAAATGCTGCTGTGGTGGTAGGTAACTAGTTACTGGCTTAAGGAAATGGGTTAACACTCAGGTTACTCAGCTTGACCTATCTGGGAACTGTCTTTGGGCTGGAACGCCACTGAGTAACTAAAGGACAGCAGTGCCAGAGGACAAACCATGGGCTTTTGTGAGTTCCTTTCTCCACCCTTGCTAAAGAGTGAGGAGGTGCCCCTCTTGGGGGGAAGAGCCCTGGGGTGGACGCATGGCAGGGCATGGGGTTTCCCTTTCCCTGTTCCCTAGTCACGGGTACCCAGATCCTGTCCCCTTTTGGCCACTTCAAATGTACCCCGCGCGGAATCCTGTACTTAGATGGGTGTTCAAATGACTCTGGGGCAGTTTTTTAGTAGGAGTTCTCGTGGTGGACCATGCCAGGCTCCAGCCATGTTTGGCTGGAGCAATAAAATCTGATATCATCAATGAAAATATTGTCTCCTTGATTCTTCCACGGGCCAAGGCTGCCTCCAGGGATGGTTGCAGGAGAACCCCACTGCAACAAAACAGCATCTTTTTCTGTATGACGTACATGACCCAGAGCCCCCAGGAGGCTCAGAAAAGGGCTGACTTGCAACTTCAGCATTTGTGACCCTTCTGCTTTTGCAGATGGGAAGAGCAAGGGCTACCTTTCCTGTCAGCCCCACAGGGGCTTTACTGACCTGTGGGGGCCGAGTGCTGCTGAGCTGCCCAGCAACCAGGCCACTGACCCCCAGCTGCCTCAGCTCCTGCTCTGGCACTGCCTTATATAACCACTGAGAGACCTGAACTTGTCACTTCCCATCTCCTCCCTCTTCCTACCACTGCGACATTTCCTCCTATGTGACTACGGCACACAAGTTTACCAGGGTCTAAATCCATTTCATTACCAGTTTGTTGAGAAATTACAGACTCTGACCCTTTAGCCAAAAACCTGCTTCAGGTATGAACTAAATTCCCTCTCTTTAGGGAATAACATCACAATGCAAGGATTAACCCCACTTTAATTCTCCTCCTGGTATGCTGAGACAAGTCTGTGTGCAGGCTCTTTTAGCTGAAGATAAATTACCTTTCTTACTTTTAACTTCTTGTAATAATCAACAGATTTTTTTTAACACTGACTTCTACCAAAAAATGTGATGACAGTTTTATTTCAGCCCATATCCCTCTATACAGCCATCCTGAGAACCATCCTTATTCTTTCTCCCCTCATCAAAACTCTTCTCTCATCATTTTCATCTTCTCAAATCTCTTCAATTTTCTTAACTCAGGAAGTTTAAAGTTCACTTACTGTTCACTGAAACCATTATCTGCTTTTTCCTTGAGAGCCCTGTATGTCCGGTAAACCACAGAGCAAGATGAGGGAGTGGTTATTGTACTGTCATTGCCATCTAATTAAAAAAGACAAGCTGCAAAGAACTAAGATTTCAATTAAATCACTAAAATATAGATCTCCAGAACTTTTATCTGTGAAGAAAATACTAAACATGTCTTTAGTACATGTACAATGTCTTCCTGAGAGTACTGGCTTCCTGAAACAAGAAGACTCGGGGACAAGCAAATTGTTCTAATCAAAGCTGCAACTTTCACTTACACTATTGCTAACCATAACACTTACATCATTTTAGTGGAATGATAGAACTGTAAGTGGATGTAATGGCAGATAACAGGGCATGGTCTAGGGAAACCAGCTGTCGTGAAAATATGCAGAAGATGGGGAATGAGATAATCCTTCCCAGAATAAAGGAAATTGTTTCCCCTTTCTCAAGAAGGGATAGAAAATTCATCTTTTCCTCAATATTAAACGTCTCAGTAAGCTCTAGATGTGTGAAATACACATCCTTCATGCCAAAAGTGCCAGCTGTCCACTAATCACTTGCCAATATCTCTTTTTTAAATATTCTGCCATACTCACATGGAAAGTGCTAAAAAGTACAGTATAATATGACATACACATAATATATACAATTATGTGCTGTAGGCTAATTTTAATGAAACAATAACGTGCCTACTTCTCTTTTTTGTCTTTCTAGAACCTTTTTTGTCTTTCACCAGCTCACTGAAATTTGAGCTAAATCATATTGCTAACTATGCTAAATACATATAAGCCATTCATTCCTTTATAATATTTAGTCCAAATATTTTTTATTCATGAGCCATTGTAAAATTTGACTATACGAAGAAAGTGAAATTCTCAAATTCAGTATTTTCATTCAGATAAAGGACTTCAAAGTAGCTGTCCACAGAGAAAACAAAAGCACAAAAAATATTTTTTAGAAGTATGTATTTTTCCCCATATTTGAGAGTAGTGTTTGAGAAGGAGACCTTCCACTTCTACCTTATTCATCATTCAGACAGTGACAGTAAGTGAATTAAGAGCAAAGTCACAGGTATAAACTGATTTTCTCAATAAAATTATAGGCCTTGATGTCTTTTCAGAAGCTGACTCCTCTGAGTAAGTAAAAAGTGTTAATGATACTGTATGAATTTGTTTTGAAACAATTATTCTTACAAATATTAAATATTAGACACTAAAAGGCAAGTGAGTAATTCTGCATGTTCTGAATGTTGTCTTATTTTTGTATAATCCATTTTTATATAGTAAGACGCCAAGAAGTGGTGGTTTTGCTGGTGGATTGCTATGAATCAAAACATCTTATTAAGAATGATCTTATTTTCAGGACTATCACCTAAACTCATAAACAAATTTTATTTCTTTTTAAAGAAGAATACAATTACTCCTTAAATGGATTACCAATATTTTTGATAGTCTTAGATTTTGTATGCTAATTTCCTTATAGATAATTCAAAATCTTCAGACTGATTTGTTTAAGTGCAACAACCACTCCAGCCTCGGACAAAGAAAATATGATTGCTTAAATCTCATATATGCAGCTTCCCATAGGAGAGGAATACAGATGAGCTGCAAATGAACCACTCTCATCACCACACTGCCCAAAGCAATTTTCCAGTATGCCCCCTCCCCTCAGGACATATTTTACTCCACCTTTACTATGTTTATAACATGATTTACATGTTAATGAGAAGTGACAGGGACTAAGTAATTAGGAAGCAAGACTGTAGCTCGTCATGCATTTTAAATACTGTAGACTGCAATTCTGAAATAAATATTCAGCCCCTTTCCTCATTTTCTTCTTAATTAGAAAACATAATCAATTTAGTCTTTATAACCCAAATATACCTTCCAAATGTAAACAATAGAAAAGAAACGCATTGTTACAGTAAGCATGTCTGATCAGCCTAGTTCTCCAACATTTGGTAATTTTTCTTATTACATTCTGTTTATTAAGCTTGGACAATACAGTGAGAGCAACATAAAACCTCTAGAACAGTCCTTCCTCTGAGGCTGTGACCTCTGTAAAGCCACTGTGGTTTGCACGGGATGGAAATGCTGCATGGATGTGCAGCTGTGTGTCTTACCTGGATAATTCTGTGGTTAAGAACTTTGTGTTATGACTGTGGAGAACATCTCTACATGGAGCTACTGAGGCCCTGCAATAAGGTCTGAAGGCATCTGCGTTTGGCCATAATGTCTTTCTGAATATGTACAGGCATAAAAGTGAAGAAATTCAGGACAGCTGACAACCCCTGTGCATGTATAGAAGGCAGGGAGTGGGAAATGCCTACCAGCACAGCCATTTCCATGGCAGGGAGCAAAGTGGTGCCAATCAACCACAACCTCTTTCCCCTTCTTAATGTCCTTTCACACCCCTTCCCCACATGCAGTGACTTTGCTCTTTCCAAGTTTTTATATGGTGCTCTTTGTAAGATCAGGACCTCAGAAAATAATGCTTACCATTTCAACACTAATTGTCTATGGTGCTGAGTGAATTAAGGTTCAGAATACACTTCTGATCTATGAACACATTACCATTCTAATTATTCAGGTCAGGAAAAACTCAGAGCAAAAAAAGTAACGTGCTTCAAAGTATTCTAATTGAAAAAAAAAAATCAAATCATTCTCCTTGCAGATCTTCACAGTTCTTTCTGTCAAATATGTAACAAAGTTTAAAGACCTCTGAAGCTAAAAACTCTATTGGGTTTTTGTTACCATTCTATGCATTTTACTTTCAAACATTAAATGCTTGGAGTATGTCATAGCAATGTGGTGCTTTTTTATAGTATGAGATGCTGCAGGAAATAGGATGTGTATTTACTAATCCTTATTTCATTACTGAAAACAATTGTTTCTAATTGTAATGGGTGCAGACATAACGGAGATTTCTTGATAAAGAAGTGACCAAATGGAGCTGATAACTATTAGATATGTGGCGATAGGTACAGTACCCCTACTCCGAACAAGAAATACTTTCTATCAGCTCCATTTACAATTCATGACTGCCTGGTAAAATCTGTTCCTTCACAGGACTTCTAGGTTTCCAGATATGTGCTTCTTTTGCTTGGGATCCAGTTTTCTTGATAGTAGCTATCTTTTGGATTTGTGAGGGAAAGAGTGCTGATAACTCAGGGATATTTTAGTTATTGCTGAGCAGAGCTCACATGCAGTCAAGGTCTTATCTGTTCCTCACTCCACCCCACAAGCAGGGGGTGCACAAGGGGTTGGGAGGGGACACAGCTGGGACAGCTGACCCCAGCAGACCCCATAGCCTCCTGCTCAGCACAAATCAGGGGGAAGAAAGACAAGCGGGGGGGCTTTCAGCATGGTGGCATTTCTGTTCCCAAGTCACCACTGTGCACGATGGAGCCCTGCTTTCAAGGAGATGCTGGACACTCGCCTGCGCATGGGAGGCGGTGAATGAACTCCTTGTTTGGCTTTGCTTGCATGCACAGTGATTTTGCTTTACTTATTAAACTGTCTTTATCCCAACCCACGAGTTTTCTCACTCTTGCTCTTCTGATGCTCTCCCCATCCCCTCCAGGGGCAAGGAGTGAGCAGCTGTATGCAGCTCAGTTGCCAGCTGGGGTTAAACCATGACAAGATGCTTACAAAGTACTAAGAAATCTAAGCATTCTCTAGGGGCATATTATGTATAATTGCTATACGTGCAAGGTCTTTACAACCATTACCATGAAAAGGATCTTGTTGATACAGGATTTGAGAACTAATCATGCATATGTTATAAAGATTGAAGTATAAGGAGATTTTACCCAAACTGAAGTGCTAAGAGACTACAGTGATATATGCAAAGAAACCCCAAACTAGTGTGAATAGTTTACTTCCATCTCTCTTTCCAAAGAAATATGTTCACATCTTTTCTCTCAGTAAGAAAATTTATACTCTAGTTATTATTACATATTTAAATATCCAATCACACAAATATTTAAATATGAACATTAATGTCAATCAGAGAGCTACCCAAAGGTAAAAAAAAACATGGCAGTGATTAATTGTTTTTTGTTAGCAATTTTCATGGGAATGCAATCTAAATATCTCAGCTTGAGGTACTTGTCTCCCTCATCTATAAAATATGCAACATAGTTAATTAAAAAGGGACAGCCAAGCTATTTCCAGTTCCATATTACCTATATTGAATACATATGGAAATAACTAGCCAGAACCTAACACTGAAAGATAACTGGCAAGTACAGAATTTCCTTGTAATTCCCTCAGAACTTAGCTAGCCAGATAAGCATAAATTGCAGTCTTTCTAGCCATTGAATGTAGGAAGATAAAAGGTGAATTACTCCTTTGAACTCATTTTTGACAGGGGAAGTGCTGGAAGAAGAATGAGACAGACTTTCTCATTTTATTAAAAAAAATGGATAAGCTTAAAACAGAAATTAANCTTGACCATCTGTTTACATATTGTATTGCTACTACTGTATCTGAAGGAGTGTAAAACATAAGATAGAAAAATGCCACTCCTAATGATCTGTTTAGTAAATTAGTTTTTTTAAAAAATAAAGAAAGGAGAGTTTGAAATTTGGACACTGTAAAGGGGCAAAATAAATTCTGGAAGCTGAAGCAGGTATAGTCAACAAAGAAAGGTGGATTTACTCAGCACTGGTGCAGGAGCATTTCTATAAATTAACCCAAGGTGCATGTCTCATAATTCACTTGACAGTTTATCAGCTCAGAAAATGAATTCAGGCAATTTAGATGAAGGATGGAAGCAGTGGCTTCAAAGCCCTAGGAGGCAGCTCAGAAATATTCCCTGAGCTTAAGCTTTTTGTGTTCTAAAGGTTAATGGTTCCCAATCATGCCTTCCACTGGGTTTTATTAGTGTAAAAACCAGCCTGCAAGATACTCTGGGTGCAGCATAAGAAAGGTAAATAGCATGAAAGATAGTTGTTTTCAAATCAAGCTACCTTATGTTTGGCTAAGGGAGGATGGGTTTATGAGTCTTCAAAGCCACCCTGACGACCAGGACTACAGGAAAAATCACACACTGTAAACGAGCTTTTACCATGGTTTTCTAGGTCCTGTCACTATCTAAGTGGTTATATTTGGAACAAGACTTTTCAAACATGCAGTAGACATGAATGTGTTCTCTAATCAATCCTTAATACTGACGAGATCTGGCATACGGTCATTTACAATTAGTTTAAATTATTTTCAAATATTATGCTTAGGTCTGATCCTGTCTGTACACATCTGCAGTTTAGGAGTCGGAGGTCACAAACCTATCTTTTGTGAACTGAGGGGCTACATGCACAAAGAACACTTGTTGGCACTGTGTTTTTTCATATACACAAAAACTCAAAAAGAAGATTCTTTATTCATGCATTCTTGGCATTAAAGGGGCAGATCTCACTTCTGTGAGATAAAATTCTGTCAGTAAAAGATAGGTTTTCTAATGTAAGAAAAGCTGACAATGTTCCTGTTATCTTTTTTTCTTTAGTTCCCATACAGTTGTGAGAAAGACTGTCTCAAGCAGGAAACACAAACTGTTAAGCCTGATAAACATGAGAATGATATTAAGCAACATGACTTTGGATGATACCTAAAATTCTTAAATACTTATTGTAATGATCTGGATTTTCAACTTCTATTCATCTNTTCTTTTTATTTTTTTTTTTTTTTTTTTTTTTTTTTTTTTCCTATCATGTAGTGGTGGTCTTTTTGCCTAAGTACCTACTCTACAGCAGAATTCTGGTTAGAATTTCACATAATTAGGGCAGTTTTATTCTTGCTCCAAATGGCTTTATAGTATTGCTATGCCCTATTAAACTGCCTTATGCCACACTGAGAGAGTGCATGAAGTGGCTGTGGGTTAAAAGATAGAACACTGCAGTCACATTGCATTGTGAATGTCACTGCATGGTTCTGTTAGACAAGTCATAAAAGTTACTGCACGTTATCTGTTTAGTTAATCTTCCTGGCACAGTCCTTCTGTCCAAGCTGGGGGGGAAAGTTTCCTGACTTCACTGCTGTGCAA